>CAJNOQ010001706.1:0-29216 GCA_905250885.1 Didymodactylos carnosus | reverse complement strand
AAAACTAGAAAGAAAATTTTCGACACTGTTGAATTTCGAGCGCAAGATCTGTCGAATTTTCTAGAAATGCGACAGATTTTTCGCTCCTCTTCTCTACTAGAGAAGCCGAAGCGTAAACACGTAGAAGACGTAGGCAGTCCCTACGCCATTACGTCACCATTTTCCAATGCCTGTACCGGAAAAACTATCAATAGTCTCCGGGACTTATAGGCTGGACATTGAACGTGGTCTGATGACTCACTCTGATGCCCACCCACCGTACACTTTTACGCCTTTATCATTTTATGCCTTTTTGAAATTTTTACGACTTTCCGTTGAAAAATGCAGCGAAAAATCTGTCGCATTTCTAGAAAATTCGACAGATCTTGCGCTCGAAATTCAACAGTGTCGAAAATTTTCTTTCTAGTTTTTCGTTCTAAATACAATGCCTGTTAAGTGGTTAACAATGTTTTTTTTTGTTAGTATAAGCAATGATTAATTCATCATAATAACGAATGAAAGAGAACACAACAAACATTCTTTCTTTTTTGTGCTTAAATAAAAATGTCTTTGTGATTGTGCTCACATAGTTTGATTCAACTTGAGATACAGCTATTGAAAGGTATGTTCATAGCTCGAAAAGAATTTACACCTACTTCAGACCGAATGTATCAATATGGTCATCTGAAGAGAATATCTGTCGATGTCTTTCGATAACGTTGGTTGCAAATTCCTCGCAAACTATGAATTAGCCTGTCCTGATGATGAATATCATTTCTATACTACCCTAGTAAAAGTCATAAACACTTCTTTAAGGTGCTAGTTTTAAGCACGAAGAAAAACTACATCGGACCTGAGAGTATGAGATTGATCTGAGAGGAGGCCGATTTTGGCTCTTATCGCTCCGTCCTTTTTTTCATTTCTTTAGTAATGTCATTCAGGCCAAATTTAGATCCTATTTGTAAAATGTTATAAACGGGACGTACGGTATACTGGGCGGAGTTTCACTTCTAGATCTAGAGGTTTAATAAGCGTTTCGTATTTCATATAAAATTGTATAAATTGGAGGAGTTTGATATATTTGACTTACGAGGGAACATTCCCACATGATCGAAGTCCTTCTCGCTCATATTTTACTCATAGATAGACCTACTGGTAGTGTGAAACATCCGAAGAGGATTTGGCCAATGTGATCTGATTCAAAAGTTATAAATGAATTAAAATTATTAAAGGCGGTGCTACTACATTCCAGTGCCGTTTTGCTTTTCTCATATCTCACGAAAAAAACAGTGTAGATTACATATACACATACACAGGAGTAGATTACATATACTACTTTTTCTGTGTTTTCATGTATGAGTCGAAAGAACGCTTACGCTTCTCTTTCTTTTCTTCTCGATTTCACACAAAGAAAATATCTTTAATCTAATAATAATCGTTTAATGATAGGGTTGACTTTGCTTCCAGATTAAAAAGTTCTTTTTAGACTTCAAAATGATTATGAAAACTAACTGTGATTATTATAGCCGTCAACAAAGAAGGAGGCAGATGATTGTTTCTTTGATACCTGGATAACCATAAACGCTAGAGACTTGCGCTTTTCAGCAACAGAAAGGGAACAGTTTAGCCTATATTTTCGTAGGCAAAAATCATTTTCGAAAACATTCAAAAGGCTGTTTTCTACAAGATCTTTGGAAAATCACTTTCGATCTCCGAAAACTGAGAGAGCAATCTATCAGTTCTTTTCACAGATAGATAGATATTCCAACGTATCCTCTCCAAAATGGGAGCGAAGTGAACTCTTAATTTTAACGATTGATCCAGCGGCTAAAATACGAAAATAACAGGTAGGATCATTCTCACATGGACAACAGTTTTTGCATTTAACTATCTATGCGATCATGCTGCAATTGAATGTAGGATGGAGAATTTAAAAGGTAGTGATCACTGTGAAGAAAAAAAGGATATATCCTTTTCTTTCACACTGAGAATTTGACACCATGCTATTTTGCCTAGGATACGCTAGAAAATTCTTTGCCAATCGCAAGTGGGTTTTCTAGAGAAATGAAAAATTTTCGCCCTCACTATGGAAATCTTCTTTTGAGGGATCGTTAAGACATGTGGTTTTTCCCTTGACTGAAGTAATATCAGCGTCCAACACACAATAAAATTCATTTAAGTTAAAAAGAGGTTTCCTAGTAATCAAATCAATATTGGCGAGATAATCGACCATGACGTATCAGAAAATGGTCATGAACGATCTATAGACGCGCTCGTGTTGCTCAAAACGTCTTTTGCTTCTGTTCACGGACGGGTATTGGTAGTGTAGAATATACGGTTAAAATCGAATTCCCACCACATCTACCCCATTCCATCATTTTTCCTATTTCAAGATGTAGTAACTTTCTTAAAACAGGAAGTGTGCGCTAGAGTAATGAGCATCTGTTCTAGTGAGAATCAGATGTCGCACAGATTGGTACGATGTTTCTGCAGTAGATGCTCACTGTTGAGTAGAACGAGTTGTATCCTTTTTTTCATCATAACGATCACTACTTTTAAAATTCTCCATGCTACATATAATTGCAGCATGATGACTGAAAAAATTCCATTCTATTCTCTTGTGAGAATTGTAAATAAAGCAAGAACTGGACGATGCTCCGAATCTTGCTAGCCTTTTTTCTCTAGGGAGGACTGTATGTACATTTAAAAATTGGACAAAGTTCGGTCAGCATGCAAACGGATCAAAGGATAAAGGTTGAAGTTGTTAGAATGAAGTTTCTAGTGTATGATGAGTGTTGTTTATACTTTACCGATGTTTTCTTACATACAATGTGTTATCACAAATTTTAAATAACCATCGTTACCTCATTTGACAGTCTGTACTCATTAAGATCTTCACCTAGTCTCCAAATATTCTCGTTACTGAGATGTTGATAACAATGAGGACATGTCAAAAAATACATCATCTCAACCTGACTTTTTCACGCGCCCGATATATTGCTATATGCAACATGCTAAGTACAGTTAAATAACAAATAAAGTTTTTGTTTAAAACATTTATGCATTTACCACAGTCTGTCGTCCCTCCAGTAACATACGCACACGTGAAATTCTTTTCGCTTGACTTCTGAAATATAGAAAAAGAACTCTTGTATGTTTGTGTATAGCAGAAAAAAGATTTTCACTCAGTTCTTCAACAAGTACACATTTTAACTTTTTTTCTTTGTTTTATTTTTTACCTTGCATGCGAGTGTACGTAAGTAGTAATGACAACTGGTTCATATCAATAGTAAATAATTATATTTTTGTTTAACGTTAATATTGCTTATCTAGTACATAGATAACTGAAGCAAATTTTAAATTGACTTAGGCATGAATCAAATTCGATAGACACTTAGACGTACTCTAAATCAAGCACGGGCTCGCATCTCAGTTTTACATTTAGTTTAGTCATAACTAAATTTCAGTTATATCTTGACAAATTTAAAATTCTGCCTGAATTAGTTAGATCCATCATATGCTTTTCAGCATTAGTAGTGAGAAAAATGTGTAAAGTGCTTAACTATAATTAGAAACGAAATATTCAAGTTTTGTGTATACATTCAGAACTTAGAAAAATTTTAATCTACTAGCTTCTACTATTACGAGACTTCCAGAGAAGTCCTCATCCGAGAATGTTCCCTCGTGATAACGAGGGAACATTCCCACATGATCGAAGTCCTTCTCGCTCATATTTTACTCATAGATAGGCCTACTGGTAGTATGAAACATCCGAAGAGAATTTGGCCAATGTGATCTGATTCAAAAGTTATAAATGAATTAAAATTATTAAAGGTGGCGCTACTAGGGCTGCGGCAGTTACCAGTTACTGTTACCACCGTTACTCGTTAACTGTAACTGCTGAACAGTTGACGTTGTTGGTAACGGTAACGGATAAGCAGTTACCGTACAAGTAACGATAACGACCAGTTACAAGACTTGGGCAGTAACCGTGACCAAGAACGTCAACTGTTCAGCAGTTACAGTTACCATAACGCTAATGGAAACTGTCACAGCCCTACACTGTAAAAAAATAACGTAGAGTACAAAACGAAAAAGGCATTTGCATTTGCAACTATACCAAACGCATTTGCGTTTTGCATTTAGAGTGCAAAAACCGCTTCCGTTTTTTAAAACGCTGCTTTAACGGTAAATGCAAAACGGATATGGGTTTCTTATACGTTCATTGTGCGTTTTGAACTTAATTTCAAAAACCTCCTGTGGTATTTCAAAATACGCCTTACCGTATTTGAAACAGTATTTGGAGGAGTTTTTGCGCTCTGCAAAACCGAAATGCGTTTCGTATAGTGGCAAATACAAAAACCCTCCGAAATACTGTTTTTTGATATTTTGAACTATGCTTCAGGGATTCGTGCAATTCATTCAACTTTCGCTTCAATTTTCTTTGCTAATCAGAAAATCGTGTTTATCTCAGCTGGGAAGCATTTTTCTGAGGTGGTGTCTATAAGAGAAAATGTAGAGAATGAAATTCTGCACAAAAGTGAAAGTCCTCAGAACGCAGTTAATTTACCCAAAAACGTTTCATTTTCGAGATAAATCGTTTTAATGGTTTTCTTCAAAAATATATCAGTGTTATTTCTGCTAAAACAACTGCGAAAGTTTACAGCAATTATTAAATGCCATACTCCAGTTTATATCAAGTTGTTTAGCAGAAATAACGCTGATATACTTTTGAAGAAAACCATTAAAACGATTTATCTCGAAAATGAAACATTTTTGGGTAAATTGACTGCGTTCTAAGGACTTTCACTTTTGTGCAGAACTTCATTCTCTACATTTTCTCTGATAGGCACCACCTCAGAAAAATGCTTCCCAGCTGGGATAAACATGATTTTCTGATTAGCAAAGGAAATACGATCGTTTATGACGGTCGTATACGGCTGAACACAATTCTTTTAGAAGGCTCGCGCTCAGCTAAAAGAAACTTTTCACAAAAGTTCAGTGTTCTGGAACAGTTATACGAGGGATGTTTACAGGTTTACTCATTCGAACGATGATGCCAGCGGTTATTTAAATGTATAAACCCATTCCCTTTTCTACAAGTTGTTTCTTGTTCAAGCATCGTTCGTAATTAACGTGATCAGATACTGAATCATGCGCTAAAATCATGAACAATTTATGGACGATAGAAAATATTTGAGTAAAAAAAATTAAATTTGATAAAAAGAAGTATAACCAAAAAAATAGATTTTGATCGACAATATCTGTTCATTCATCAATACTATGAGAGGATAAGAACTGGTTAGCGTTCACATCTACCTACTTGCATAAAAACAACCATCACACCATACCAATTAAATATTAAATACACACCAAAAAATATAAAAAGCACAGTAAAACCTTCAGCATTTTTTTTTTCAGCAAAAGTTCGCTGTCACAGCAAAAGCTTTTACATACTGACTCAAAACAGCATCTCTTACTAGACTCACTAATATTGATTGGAACCGATGTCACAGAACTAAAAACGTATGTGTGATCAACAAAAGTGCTATATACAGTGTGTGTTTTCTATAAAAAAAATGTGAGGAGAAGCGATGTTGACACGCTATATGCAACTGACCATACGTGACTATATATACCCACACAAACAATAAAAGGAAAAGAGAGAGATCATACCATCATACACACAATAAAGGAAAAATACAATGTAATGATGCAATAGGGTTATACGAAATAGATGTGAGTGACTGAATAAAATGATTCCTCGTATGCAAAGATAACAAGAGGAAAAAAAGACGGCGCCGCCGATAGAAAAGAAGACGAATATATTCTTTATTTAGTCTACTTTTCGCTATTTCGCTTTGTAAAACGAGTCTAGTCTTTCCAGAGTTGAGTCTAGGAACTTTTTCTGGATCAGGTGTGGCATCGGATTTTCTGAGAGTCCCAAGATCAATATTTCTTTAGGTGTGGTAATTTCGGAAACGGCTGGAAACATGGGTTATTGACTATGCTGAATCTCGTGGCAACATTTGTTTTTCAGCACAGTCTCAGAAACCTACTGGAGTGACTTTCCAAAGATTCCCTTGAAATATTGATCTTGGCACTCTCAGAAAATCCGATGCCACGCCTGATCCAGGAAAAATTAAGAGTTCGCTTCGCTCCCATTTTGGAGAGGATACATTAGAATATCTATCTGTCTGTAAAAAAAACTGATAGATTGCTCTCTCAGTTTCCGGAGATCGAAAGTGATTTTCCAAAGATCTTGCAGAAAACAGGCCTTTTGAATGTTTTCGAAAATGGTTTCTGCCTAAGAAAATATAGAGATATGAGAAAAAACAAAACGGCACTGGAAATGTAGTAGCACCACCTTTAATAATTTTAATTCATTTATAACTTTTGAATCAGATCACATTGACCAAATCCTCTTCGGATGTTTCACGCTACTAGTAGGCCTATCTATGAGTAAAATATGAGCGAGAAGGACTTCGATCATGTGGGAATGTTCCCTCGTAAGTCAAATATTGAAAAACGTTTCTATATCGGAAGTTAGAAAGACATTATCGTACAATGCTCATCATCAACATCATACATGTAGTGCGGTTAGAACTACTAAACTAATCCAAAAAATGTTGCGCGGAAGAAAAGTAGTATGCAGGCCTACTGATATCAGCGATACACGTGAGTAGCTATCTTGTTTCGCGGCAACAAAATTACAGCGCAAGTGTGTAGTTTGAAACGTCCAAATACTTTTAGGTAACCAAAGTCGATATGAAGAACTTCTTCACAATGATTTTCCGAACAATCCACCAGAGATCAATGGTTATTTTTCATTGACAAACAAACAGCGTATGCTTAATGTAACTTGAATAATGTCTGAACATATTATGATTGGGTACTTCTAGACGATTCACTACTATGTGAATCCCAATCTAATGCCTATCGATACACTACACAAGTCCGTGCTAACAAGTGGAAACAAAGACAACACTTATACGGAAAAGACGATATGTTGATTGATCCGAAAGGTTTAACGAAAACATTTTTAAGACTCGGCGATTTCCATTGCTTTACTCTCATCGACATCTAATAAGAGCCGTCATTAGTAGAATTTATCTCGATCAGATCGTTGTCGTTTAGATTCGACTATTGATTCAGTCGCCCAATCGCGGCGTCAAGACCAGCTACAAAACACAAAACGTAAATCACCTACCTTTGAAACTGTAGATGAAGGTAATCAAATACGACTAACATGTTTGATGTTAATGTGTTTTTCGATAACTTCAGAGAAATCATGGTCAATATTTTGAATCATTTCAAGAAGCTTGCTGAATTGCAGATCAATATATTGAGACTAGTTACTTCATTCTGTGTGTAATTCTAGCTAAAAGATTTTGTATGGATCACGGTGGACGTCAACAAGTATTACCTACCGGTAAAACATGGCGAGAAGGAGAAGCATATGGAAGATATGAGCTTGAGCGCGGTCACAAACCCGATTTCCACCAGCCGACTGATCAGTAAGAGATCTATTCTGAATCATTTGTACTATGTTCTTCCTCATGCTGTAGTCATAGCTCGTGTGAAGCCAATCCACAACCATCAGAAGAGTGAGTGCTCGACTCTAGGGTTAGAACGACAGGAATGTAGAGGATGACACACACCCAAGGGAGACAAAACTGGTTTGAATCTCTAAAATGTCTCCAAATCTTGTTCAAATCCCTCCAAAACCTTCCAAATCCTCAAATCAGTTTTGTCCCCCTTGCGAACACCCCAATACTTGAAACAAGCAATTTGTGATTCTGCCACAAGCAATCCCTGTGGCAGAAGAAGAAAAGCACAAAAAATACGGAGAAAATTTATCGTTTGACCCTTCTTTCCTTGCAATACTTGAGGTGTTATGTCAGCTCTGCTAGAAGGAAAAGACGGTCTAAGTAACGTGACACGACTATTTCACGAATTTCAGTAGTAAGTTAAACATTTTCTAAGCTCTTATAGGTTTATCAGGGTATTTCGAGCGAGAAAAATAGGAGGGAATGAGCAGCAGTGTAAGAGTATATTCGAAGAACCGCTTCATACAGAGAGCAGTGTCGTGATGCAAAATCACAGAGTAGTCAGCCAATGACGCAAATTTAGGGTTGACTATAATGAAAAAAGGGACTGTAAATAGATTTTCTATACCATTGTTTAATTTAGTGTATTGGTGATTTAGACTTATGGAGAACTTGAATATCTTCTTACTGTTCTGGAAAACTCGAGGATGAACGTATTTCATCTGGCTAAAACGCAGGTCTTTTGAACTCGTTTTAGTAATTTTTCTTGTTTGCATCTATCTAGCTACCGCAATTTATGTGAACTTGCTGATAAAGATTTACATTTGCTCATCAGTGAAATATTAAAAGTTCGATTTAAAGTGTATTTGAATGATAAACGGATGGGAACAGATTATAAATGGATTAAAATCATGACAACTATCTTAGAAAATGTTACTTTAACTGGTGACTGTGAAGGAATATCACAGATATTGATTATGATACCTGGAACAATATATATGAACGGTGTTCATGAAGAAATCCGGAAACCTGATATAAATACAAATCAACTGAAGTATGACTTTATTCAATCGTTTCTAAGAATAGCCGATTATCTTTTAACAATTATGCCACATAGTGAAAGTGAATTGAGTAAAATATTAGAACGAATTGAAATAATTATAGCAAAAACAAATGAAAATAACGAGGTAAGCACTGTACATTATTTTCGTATGAAGTAAGGGTACCTTAAAATAGATAGTTATGTAAATTTATGTTCTGTATACATTTAGTTTTTACAAGCATTTCTAAATATCCTCACTAAAGTGCTTTTAATTTAAGTCGCACAATACGCTTAAACAATGCAAGAGTTCTTTATTTCTAGCATGTGAAAGATATTAAAGAATCACTCCAGCGCGCTCGTACAAAGGCGGAAACAATTTTCAAATTTGAGCAGCACCAAGTCAAACCACAGAAAACAACTAATTCGAATTATTGTGATACTGCTCACCCACCACCGAATAATTATCGTCATTTGAGTATAATGCCGACAATGACCGAATTGTTAGATAATCAAGTCGTTTATTTACGTCGTAATATTACTAAGGGTGTGTATGTGTCACCCGACCATTATCTGGATATACATTTCCGCCTACTACGTGAAGATTTTGTTGGACCATTGCGAGATGGTATTCAGTGTTATAGATCTGGTGTACAGACAAATAATTTAAATGTTCGAATTCATCATAATGTACGAAATTTGGGTCCGAAAACAATTAATTCCGGTTTAGTTTTTCAATTAAAATTAGATGATCGAACAGCGAAAAGAATACACTGGCAAAATAGTCGACGACTAATCTACGGTAGTTTATTGGCACTGACTCAAGACAATTTTCAATCTTTTATGTTGGTAACAGTCGAAGAGCGAGAAAACATAGAAAAAAACTCTATTATTTCTGTAAGTATAGTGAGGACTATACCGTTGCTACTCAATCGAATCTTCTGTCCTTACTCAAGTGTTTTTTTAATGAAATCCTTTCACATTTCATCTGGCTGACAAAATTGTCGTTCTTGCAATAACTTCTAAATTGATAACCGGTCGTCATAATACGGAGCAATCTTCAAGATAATTACTATGCGTTTTCTTCATCTGGTAGGTTCGTGCT
This sequence comes from Didymodactylos carnosus, assembly GCA_905250885.1. NCBI lineage: Eukaryota > Metazoa > Rotifera > Eurotatoria > Philodinida > Philodinidae > Didymodactylos > Didymodactylos carnosus. The sequence goes on along the minus strand of CAJNOQ010001706.1, from coordinate 19,543 downwards.
CATTCTCCTGATCATGTTATTGTTTTAAATCGATTACCGTCTACAGTTTCGTTGACAATGCTGGAAACTACAGCTTATTTTGAGTCTTATCGACCGGTGTTAGAAGCACTGCAGAAGATTCGATACGAACAATTCCCATTAATACCGTATATTCTGTCGTTAACCAAAGACGTTTCGCCACCAGATTATATCACAGTTGAAACAAAATACAATTTCACACCACTTCTAGTAAAACCGAGTTCACGTGTGACTACATATACTAGACCATCATTGAAAATAATGTATTGTGGACATGAAGGAGTATTAGACAAACATAAATCAGTGACGTTATTGGATGAAAGTCAATGGCCAACAAGTGACGAAATGAAGTTAAATCCGTCACAAGTAAAAGCATTACGATTAGCATTAACAAAAAAAGTTGCAGTCATTCAAGGACGTGCGTATTTCAGAATATACTCATTTGGACATTTCGCAAATTTTCCTCTTCCTTTGTAGCTCCAGGTACAGGTAAAACTCACCTCGGCGTGAAAATAGCAGAAATGCTGCTGTACAATCATGCTGTGCGTGATCAAACACCAATTCTCATACTTTCCTATACGAATCATGCTCTCGACCAATTCTTGGAACAAATTAAAAACCGTCTCAGTTTGACGACTGGTATGTATGTTGGAATCAAAATGCTTTTTGTCTGAGCTATTACTAGAATGACATACTAGAACTTCGTTCACAATTCAAAAAACATATCATCGTCACAATACTTAAGATCATGTATTAATCAAGTTTTTGTCAATACATTTCACTCTTTTTGTTGATCTCATAGATATTGGCAACGTCAAATTAGAAATCGAGCTTTTAATGAAACGAATTACTAGAGTTGAAAGTCGTGTCATTTTGTCGCTGAAGATCAGCTCTTTGAAATTTAGTACCACTTCGATTTAAGATATTCAGTTATTTTCCTGGTACAAATATTTTACTAATAGCCCCTTCTGAAAAAAGCATTTTTGACTCTTCACATTCCAATTCTAGCAGCAAATTAGCAAGTAACTAGACATAATCTGCGATGAATTTTAAAAGACTCACTTTGTACTACAAGATGAGACGCCTCTTGACTCTCTGCGATGTTTCGTTTATCTTATAAGACCTATCAACTACTATTGACGGATTCTTATGATCTTTATAAACGCTATTCTATCTTAGGTTTAATTCGCGTTGGAGGTCGTTCAAAGACTGAATCCATGAATCCATTTCTATTATCAACGGCAAGAACCCATGTGAAGTATTTATTATTCAAACGCGCAATACTGGAGAAAAAACGAGATGTTGAAAATACAATTAAGGAGACAGAAGAACAAATTAAAAATTCGTATCATACAGTTGTTGATTTATCCACTTTAAAGGATGCAAAAGTAATCGATCAATTTCATTTGGATTCATTGTTGTATGATAGATATGATGAATATTTTTCACTACTTGATTGGCTTGGTATTGAACATCGACTTCATCGGATAAATGACTGCAGAAACGAAGAAGGTAAATATTATACATAGAAAGCGTAACTTTTACTATTCCTCTCTGTTATCAGAAACAAAGTTAGTACACGAGAACGTTCACACTGACGAGTACGGTGAACTAGTCGATGAAAACGAAGAGGAAACAGAAGAAAATCGACGACGTTTTGCTGATTTGGAATTCGATAATGAACTTCGTTCAGAAATGAGAAACAGGGTATTACAACGACAACGACCACAATACGAATTTTATGCTGATGATAATCAACAACACGAGGGATCCGATCAGCAACGAAAAAGTTTCATACGTCGCATATTAAATTTACCAACCAAACTGAACGAAAACACGGTTAAACAAATATGTAATCTATGGAATCTTTCATTTGAACAACGACATGATCTCTATCGTTATTGGTTAGAAAAGTACCGTCGACGATGTAAAGGTGTGCGAATAATCACACTGCTAAAAAGATGGAAATTATAATCGGATCTCTTGTTTAGTGACCCTTGAACGTGCCCAAGGTTCCCATGATGAATACGTAGGGGATTATCGGAAATATTTAACCGTAGAAGATTATGAAATAATGAGAAATGCTACAGTTATAGGGATGGTATGTTTCTCACGCTATTATATAACAAGTTTTTAATTTTTTCTTTCTTTGTTGAAGACGACAACATGTGCTGCAAAATATTTTACTGTTTTACAAAAAATAGGTTTGTTAAACTAGTGAGCTAAACGTATTTATTTTAATCTGACTTGAAAAGCTGACTTTTCGAAAACATTTTACTTTTCGATAAAAAAACCAAATTCAAAAATACTTTTGATAATACCAGATAATTGAGCAAACATTTTTGATCAGAGTGAGATATCTACCAGCTCCCAATGATGTTCTGATCAAGAGTTATGAGAGTTTTAGTGGAAGTTCTAAAAACTTCCATTAGATACTTGCTTAATCTAGAAAAAGAAATGTACGTGTTCTCGCTGCACATAAAGTATTCCGCAATGTACGAATGTTATTATTCACTAGTATTTATTTATAATTTTAGGTTGCAAAATAATTATTGTAGAAGAAGCAGCTGAAATATTTGAAGCACACATCATCTGTTCCTTATCAGCTAAATGTGAACATTTAATATTGATCGGTGATCATCAACAATTACGTCCAAATCCAACAGTTTATCGTTTAGCCCAAACATACAATATTGACGTATCGTTATTTGAACGCTTTATAAAGAACGATTTTCCGTCTGTTCGATTGAATATTCAGGTATATCATGCAATCGTATAGTAAATCATTTTAAATTTATTTATTCATTGTGTCTATTTCAGTATCGAATGCGGCCAGAAATATGTGATTTGATGAGATCTTTTTATCCTGACTTACAAAACCATGATATTGTCAAAACCGAACGTCCATCAATTATTGGAATTAAAGAAAATTTATATTTTATTACACATGCACATGAAGAAGAAACTTTAACTGATGCTAGTTCAAAACGAAATCCATTTGAAGCCGAGTATATTGTCGAATTAGCGAGTTATTTAATTAAACAAGGTTATGAAACATCGCAGTTAACAATATTGGTTATGTATTTAGCACAATGTCAATTGATTGCTAAACTAATGAAAGAACATAAATATACTCGACTGAAAGGTATTCGAGTGATGAACGTTGATAATTATCAAGGTGAGGAAAATGACATAATTTTGTTATCATTGGTGAGAAATAATTTAACAAATAATCTTGGTTTTCTAAAAATACAAAATCGTGTATGTGTTGCTTTATCGCGAGCTAAATGTGGACTTTATATTTTGGGAAACTTTGATATGTTGCGAATGACAAGTGACATGTGGTATAAAATTGCACAAACATTTATTGATCAGAATGCAGTTGGGAGAGGTAGGTTACAGAGAATGATTTTGAGTTTGCATCAGATACTTTTTCTCTGCTATTGTAATTAAGTGTAACACATTTTTTGAAAAAAGAAATGGAAGTTTCATGTATTCATGTGAATAAATTCTTCAATTTAGGATTGAATCTTTATTGTATTCGTCACACAGATGCACCATCATTTCTCGCACATTCGCCAAAGTCATTTTCCGAACGTCCTGAAGGCAAGTTTGTATTTATTTATTTCTCTGTACTTTTTATTACAATTATAAAGTTATTCAGGTGGATGTAAAAGGTTATGCGATACTCGATTACCCTGTGGTCATAAATGCTATCTCGTTTGCCATAATTACGATTTGGAACACGAGAAAATTAAATGTCGTAAAACTTGTGATGAATCATTAGTGAACTGTGAGCATACCTGTAAAAGAATTTGTCATTCAAATGAACCTAGCAATCACGGTCCTTGCCACATTCTTGTCGAGAAAATAATACACGAATGTCAACATCAAGTGAGAATTGAATGCTCAGCCGTACCAGCTATTCAACATTGTAAACAACTTGTTTCCGTTCATCTACCGTGTGGTCATTCTGAGAATGTTTTATGTCACGTTGAGAAAACAAAGTCATATGACTCAGTTGTGTGTAAAGTACCGTGTAGGCAAGTGTTATTATGTGGTCATACATGCAAAGGGACATGTTCAACGTGCCAGTATGGACAACTACATGTAGAATGTCAAGAAAAATGTGAAAAACAATTAATATGTGGACATGTAAGTTTAATATATAATTTGAAATAAACAATGGTTGTGCCAGAGAAAATTCCATGTTTATCTAACCGGCAAAAAACCGCTAATTAACCTCGGTTAACCGTCCGGTTAAGTGTGCAGTTTACTGTCCGATTAACCACAATTAGCCGCGAACTAGCGCAAAATGCTCACTTAATCGCGGTTAGTTGACGTTCTTTTTTCTAAGCAAGCGATATCAGTACAAATCCTCCTCCGAATATCTTTTACATTTTCCTATTGAGTGTTGAGCTTTCAAGTGTTCCATAGCAGTAAAAAACTGTCTCATACCGGTGAAGCGTTGGTGAGCAGTATCTATCTGCTTGCCAGGACTCTTAGACGCAGTCTGAAAGATATTTAGACTAAGTCGAAGTTCACACTTCAAGAAGTCATAGGAAAAATCCTGTTGTTCTTATGTACATATAGCGACCACAAAACAAAACGGTGACTGAAAAAGAAACGGTTAATCCTCGATTCTTCGAAGTAACACGGTCAATTGGAGGTTAATTTTTCAAACCGCGGTATCGAAAATACTGGCGGTTAATCGCGATTAATTGACGGTTTATAGTGAACCGCGGTCAATTGTCGGTTATTTGATGAACCATGGTTAACCGACGGTTTTCTATAAAAACAGACGACATGGGATAGCTATGAGTAAAATCTTTTGTTTCTACACTGGAAGAGCTGAAATATCTTAAACTTTTTTCGACGATATAGTAATGTACACATCGTAGTGATTAGTATGATTGAATAAAATACTTCATTGCTGATAAGCCATCTTGGACAAATGGGTGTCTAGACTGTTGTAAAAATACGTTGATATCTTTGATAGAATTATTTTTCTAGATTTGCACAGCACCTTGCAGCAAAAATTGCCCGCCATGTTCAATGGAATGTCAAAATTCTTGTGAACATTCAAAATGCAAAAGAGAATGTTGGATGCCTTGCGCACCATGCAAAGAAAAGTGTTTGCGGTCATGTATACATAAAAAATGTACAAAGTTATGTTTTCAGTCGTGTGATTGCTCATCATGTAACAAACCATGTAGAAAGAGATTGAGAAAATGCAAACATCCCTGTAAGTAGCTTAAGCAAAATTCATAATAATTGAGTTTTTCAAAATGACATTTGAAACAGGTATTGGGCTATGCGGTGAGCCATGTCCGTCATGGTGCCGAATATGCGATCGTCAAAAAGTTAAAGAAATATTTTTTGGCAATGAAGATGAGCCGGATGCACGTTTTGTTCAATTATCAGATTGTCGTCATATTATTGAAGTCGATGGTCTTGATCGTTATATCAACGATTTTGTTACAAAACAGGAAGAAAAAGTCATTCGTTTACCAGATTGTCCTAAGTGTAAAACTCTAGTTCGTCGTTCTGTAAGGTATAAACATGTAGTTAATGAAGTTCAATCATGGATTGAAAAAGTAAAAACAATGCAGCAAAACCAAGATTCAGTAAGTCGACGTCAAAAGCAGTTGTTTGAATTAATTCAACGTTTCTTAAAAGTTAAATCAGTGAATGATACTGAACCGCTTCAAAAACTCTCATCATTAAAACGAGTTAAACTGAATATGAGTGCGCTAGATTATGTTGAAAATACGTTGACGTTTTTGAAAGAAATGCATTATCTACGCTTGGATGCTGGGAAAGAAATACGATTAAACTCAGCAAATTATCGCCAAATGAATACTTTTATTGACAGAATCGTCAATTATATGTTCAAGAAGCGACATATTTACACCCAACAACAATTACATGATATCAAATACGAATTAATGCGAATAAAACGTTTTACATTTCTGTATGATGATGATTTCTTGATCAAAGAAACAAGTGTGCAAATATCACACAACACGATAAGAGAAAAGAATTCTGATTTACGCAAATTAGTCTTAAAATGTAGTCCATTCACGAATCAGGATTGTCAACAATTCGATGCATTATATAATGAAATAAAAACAATGCTAAATCTACCGGGATTAGGTATAACAAATGATGAACGTATTCAGATTGTGAACGCATTGAATTTGAAACAAGGCCACTGGTTTATTTGCCAAAACGGTAAAAACTATTTTTCATCTTCATTAGAAAATATCTGAAATATATTGTCATACTAAGCGATTTAATTTCATTAGTTTTTTAAGGTATTTTATGTTTTATATAGGTCATCCGTATGTGATAGGCGAATGTGGTGGAGCTACTCAGCGGAGTCACTGTCCTGAATGTAATGCAGAGATAGGTGGTGAAAATCATCAACTTATATCAACAAATCAACATTTTGGCTTAATGGATAATTCGACAACCGCAGCATACTCGAATAATGCGCATTTTAATGCAGCAGACTGGCTTAATTGAGGATTGTTACAGCAAAAAGCCATAATAATTTAAGAATTAAAGAGCGGAAGATTCCAAGTTCGATTCCTAGCAAGATCATTTACTGTTTTTCGTTCTTTTTACAATTTCTCTAAAGGAAAGATATCGTCAGTTGTTATTTCTTTTTCTTTTCTAACAGTATGTGATGTAATGTCGTTTGGACTTGATTTTTTCTTTAAATAATTTGCAAATGGAGTATGATTACACAATTCATTTCTTTTTTTAATTGTACTCACAGTTTATTCAGAAAAGAGTTACGACTCTGAAAATGACTCTTTTTCGAAATATGAATTTAGTAGCGTTGATAATTTCGTTTTTCGATTTTTGATAGTTTCGGACAATTCCTCTCGTAACTGCTTTTACCTCGCTCTCTCACTCTCTCTTTGGAATCTCCAATATTCCAATATAGTGTAGGCAAAAAACTTCACTTAAAAAGTCAATTCAATAGAGAGACAAAAGAGAAACAGAACTTAGTTCCTTAGAGCAAAAATGAGATTTATATATACTAATAACGTAAAAGCTATTATGCTGTGTTTTGAAAGAATGGACAGAGTGAACTGGATATTACCCGCGACAAAGGGAACACATTTCATTTATACATATAACTGTCAGCGATTAAGAGTGACACTATCGTCATATGAGAAACCGTAAGATCCGACTATTTGCACTTCGAACAAAGAGCAGATTATTTTGAATGTGTTTTCGAATATAGAAACATTGTCTCAAAGAAAACGTCTTGTATAAGGACTAAACGACCTGTCCAATTAACGATCACCTTCAAATGACAAGATGTTTTTTGTAGATGCAATTTTAGACGCTGATTCCGAATATCAAATTGAAATTTTGAAAAAATCAAACTTTGTCCCTAACATTAGAAAATTTGGTGCTTGCTCCGCGCTGAACCAAATTGGTTGAAAAAAAGGCGCCAATGAGAAAAATAAAATTTAGGCACAAACCACGTTGATTATGTTGACGCCAACAAAGAAGTGGAGATGTAATTACAAGGAACCCGCTGTCGGATTCACCGACAAATTTTGCATTTGGCGCCCAATTTTTATCCAATTTGGTTCAGCGCGGAGCAAGCACCAAATTTTCTAATGAAAACCGAACTTCAAGCCTTATTCTCAATTTCCTGATCTAGGGATAAGGTACACCACCTGCAGATGGTATTTCATACGATATTTTTATGTCATCTTGTAGCCAGGTATCTCCTATATGCGATACTCGAAGCCGCAAGTCTTCAAAATGCATTTTTCAAAAATTATTAAAAAACTAGTCATGCCCATTCGTTTTTTTAATGGACAATATAGTAGATGTTAGCTTACTTTTAGATCACAAACAAATCCTAAAATTATGGTTCATCGATATCAACATGTTCCCTGCACGGATTACTACTTTTCGTTATCACGATATTCGTGCTGGATCTATCCGCGGTTTCCGCCGTATAAGTTACATTCGACATTTCTCATATGAAATGAGCTGCTCTGTGAAAAGTGGCTCTCCAAAATCGTGCAGAAATCGACCCCTCCTCAAGATTCGACAGGGAATTCAATTTTATGGCGAATGAAACTTTTTTTTCAACTATACCAATCAATAGAGCTCGACGAGCTGATCAAGAATATGTGCGAAGAAATGCTCGAAAGCAAAATAACGGTATTTTTTATCAAAAAAATCCTTACCAGATCTAAGTTTTCAGCGCTACCTGTTATGGTATTTCGCTTTTTTTCTCTATCATTCAAACTTTAATGACCATTCCTGGTGTAATGAATAGGCCGTTAAGAATATGTATAAATAATTGATTTGACTTGTTAGGATCATTGTAGAATCTCCAGCATAAGCTCAACAGCACTTTAATAATATGTATTTTTGCTCTTCTTTTGCATTTTTCGGTATAAAAGTAACTTTAACCACAACCTATTCCTAGTCTAATGAAAAATAGCCACAAGAATATGTGTAAACAATTGAGTTAAAAATTGAAAATCATGACGATACAATCAAGAAAATTCAAAATCAGTATAATGTTGGAAATAAAAGCAAATTTCTACTGTTAAGAATTCTTTTTAAAGCAAAATAGAGCTAATATTCGTAATCAGTGCTAAAAACTGAGTCAAACAACGTGCGATTCAGGGTTCCAGCAAAATGTTGTTTTCTTCGCCGCTAGAAATCGCCTGATGGAGGAACCTTTTAGTTTTTTTATGAGAAGGACCTCATCTGACGAGAAAAGGACACCAACTGTCTAAGCACTTTTACTGAGTTTTCTAGAAAACCGGAGTTTAAGGTTGGAAAACGTTTTGCTGCCAAAAAGTCTTTTGATGCGTTCAAATGCAAGAGCACATCAAAAACCTATGAGAAACTACTTTTCAAAATTTTTGGAGGATTTTCAAGCGATTTATATAGGTCAAAATCTAAAATACAAGAGGAAAACCAGTATTTCGTTCCTACGCATTTCACGTACGAAAGCGAGTGATTTCTAGGTAATCAAGTGTGCTGATTCCGAATTTGAGCACGAGAGGTCGTCTGTCTAGTTGCCGGAGTCGCCGGAGTCTTCTTACGTGAAATGCGTAGGAACGAAATACCGGTTTTCCTCCTGTATTTTAGATTTTGACCTATATAAATCGCTTCAAAACCCTCCAAAAATTTTGAAAAGTAGTTTGTCATAGGTCTTTTGATGTGCTCTTGCATTTGAACGCGTCAAAAGAATTTATGGCCGCAAAACGTTTTCCAACCTTAAACTCCGGTTTTCTAGAAAACTCAGTCTTCCAAGGCCTAGCAGCAAAAACCATTGTCATAACCGAATTCCGCACACCCGATTACCTATTGTCCAGTGAGTCTTTGGCTAAAAGTGCTTAGACAGTTAGTGTCCTTTTCTCGTCAGATGAGGTCCTTCTCATAAAAAAACTAAAAGGTTCCTCCATCAGGCGATTTCTGGCGGCGAAGGAAGACAGTTGGTGTCCTTTCCTCGTTTTTCAGATTTGCTTGTAGCCTGAAAGGCAGGTTTCTAGAATATGCACTTTAAAATTTAAATAAAATAAGATTTGGATCTGATTCTGTCAAAAATCTGTTTTTTGCAAAATTCCGCACACCGAGATTAGAACTAGTTTCATATGCTAATGCCGGCTCTTGAAAACTTCTAAAACAGACAGAAATATAGAGCGTAACAAGCTCCACATTTTGATAAAGCAAGGGAAGTTTAGAAATTTCTATTGCACTGGAAATCAGGATGAAAATGTATTTTATTTGGTTTTTTCTACAAAATGTCCATTTGAAAATTGTTTGGTCTATAACTTCGGAACGATTTATCGGTTAGAACCAAGACGTTTATTCTCTTTTTATTACCTGGTGAGAGTACGTGCTAAAAATTCCAACTCCCGAGCTTGCAGAGAAGGTCTCATTTTACATCGAAGTGTCCACTGAGATTTTTTCCTAAAAAATGTCTGTCAAGATCATTTTGTCTATATTTCAACTAAAATAACTTCAAATTCCAATTTATATTTGGCAACACTTCCTTTCACAAACTGATAAGGTACACCATCTGCAGGTAGTATTTTATAAGATATTTTTATGTCATCTTGTAGCCAAGTATCTCTTGTATGTGATGTTGAACGTCGCAAGTCTTCAAAATGCATTTTTCGAAAGTTATTAAAAAAGTTATCCCAGGTTTGCTTTCCAGATCTGGGTGAATCTCGACAACCGATGTATAACAGTTTTCTCGGATGTCCCAAGACCGGGTTTTACCGGTGCATATCTATTTACTTCTGCATTTACGATTGTATAGAGGATAATCATCGATATTCACAGCTATATTTCTCAAAGACTAGAAGGAATCCTTTTCTAAACAATAGATCATCAGCGTTTATATTGACTTAAAGTCAATATGTACCTCCAAGTATAAGTTCCATTGTGAAGTGGATAAGGTATGTTGAACGCTGCAAAGTTTTCATTTTGTCCTGTGGTCAATTTAGCTACCGAAAAGAACAATTAACCCATTTTAGCTATGTGTTGAAAATCTTTCAGTCTGTTCAACCCGTTATCGTGGGTTCTGTCTTTGATTAAGGGTGCTAATTTTCAATTGTCCGAACAAATAAGACAGAACAGAACTTAGAGAAACTTTTGAACCTCTCAAAACGATTGAGGTAGGGGATGCGTGGCATAAGAGCGACCCACCACACAACATTTCATCTTTAGTTCTCAAATAGTCATGGCTGAAGTAAGAAATACGAAATTTCTTTCTATAAAATATCCACCAATCGTCCACAATAATACATATGAAAAACGACGGCCATCGTCATTGATTCTTTGAAAAGCTAAGGCCTGTATTTCTTCTAGTCTGTAATGTACGAATGACTGTAAATAGCTGAAGTTTATTTCTTTTACTTAAACTTTACATGACTGATCAAATAGAAAAGAAAAGAAATAAGCGCTGTTAGAACTCAATCTGATAGCACTAGAGGAAAACAACCAACAAGAATGAGAAAATTCGCATCCAAAAGAAACAAATGTGCCGTGCGTTTGTTTAACCCGCATAACATCTGAATGAAGACATTTGATCGTTATACTGCCCCATACTGGCCATTACCGATGTGACCCACAGGGGTCCTCCTTCGCATTTTCCCTCCATATAGGCAGCGCATGGACCACCATCGTTCCACAAACTGCTCACGACGTCATTCCAATCACGTGGAAGATCGACACATTCGCCGTTGCCTCCACTAAAACCGTAGCAACTGCCGAAATTCTCATCCTTGCACAGTCCCATCCCTAACGCAGATACGGCTGAGAGACAACAGACCGACAGTAATATGATTTTGAGAATCATTTTCTCAGTTCGATAAAATATCTGTTAATAAATACGTGATGCAATTAGGTAAGTATAAGAACGCTTCTCTACTAATTCTGGTTTAACTATACTGTAGCTCGGACACAACGTGTATATATATATTCAGATAGTATAATGATTTCTGTAGCTTGTCTCATACGCTAACCCACGCTTTCATAAAAAACACCTCAGACTAATTTTATCTGTTTTTATTGTCATCCTTGGGTTATGTCGATTCATGTCACGCAGCATGTTTGAAAAACATACCGTCATTATAAATGTTTCTTGTCACACTAGAAGTAGTCTAATAATAACTCATAATAATAAGTAACAATAATATAATGAACAACCTTGCTCATTTCAACTGAAGATTTGCGGTTTACTTATATTTTCCTTATAATGTAATGATATTTTGAAGAAGATTAATGGTCCACATACCTTATCCACTTCATAATGGAACTTATACTAGAAGACACAGTGCTTTTACATCTTTTGCAACAATATGATGTATTATTACGTAGCTTTATCGTGGCCATTCAAAATCTCTCCCAAACCTCTTGCGGGCAGTGTTAGAAATAGACTCCTGATGGAGAAAATAGCAAAGAATCAAAAGTATTGTGCAGGATACTTTAGGTATATTTTCGTCCGATTAGCTCAATTTGAGAAATGTTTATATTATTATTATTATTTTATTGTTGTCCTTGAGTTGTGTCGATTCATGTCACGCAGCATGTTTGAAAAACATACCGTCATTATAAATGTTTGTTGTCATACTAGAAGTAATCTAATAATAATAAATAATAATAATATAATGAACAACCTTGCTTATTTCAAATGAAGATTTGCGGTTTACTTCTGTTTTCCTTATAATATAATGATATTTTGAAGAAGATTAATGGTATGACATCGCTTTCTACATCCATACAATGTTTGCATTAACAAAAGAACAAAATGCATACACTCACAGTCTAACAAATTCCATTGGCCAAGGGTTGTTTCATGAATAATAACAGAGCAGGATTTGAGATTGAAACGAGATTGGGGCAAGAAACAGAGAGAATTATGTTATATTTACAATTGTAGAAAGAAGATTATATTACGGCTCGGCCAAGCGTTAAGGAATTCCATTCTTTTTGCGTTCTAAAAATGGCTAAAGCCGGAGCCTTGAAGTTTTTATCACTAATAAAGAATCATGTGTTCTAGTACCAAAAGGGCTTTCAATCGACTTGGTTGGGCCGAACCGACGTTATAAGCAAAATAAATGTGGTTACGGAAGAACAAAAAATGGAAGTGTGTTTTAGTAGTGTGTATAATTTCGATTATTTTTACGAATCGATGCGACTTGAAAGAAATGTTTTAGATGCAAGGTGTGCAGTTTTCCACTAGCTTTCAGACTATCTAATTGGTTTCCGAAATTGATTAATCGATCGAATAAAAATCTAGAAATACTCGTCGTTACGAAATTACGTCCTTTTTTCGGTTTTTCCAATGCAGACGGTTTATTTCGTAGAGAGTTCGATTTTCTCAAAGACATTTAATAAAATCAACTTGATATTCGCAATTAGCGTAAACTTCTGCATCGAACAGTGTATCTTTCATAGAAATCTGCGGTGAAAACGTTTCCGACTTTTCAAGAAAAATGAAAATCAGCAACTCTAAAAGCTAATTGAGCCATCTTGTGCAGAATTCAACGCTGACTAAAAGTATATAAAATTCTTAGGTTAAATAGTGTGCATCAGACGACGGAAAAATCCAAAATTGTTTCGTGTGAGTGCCCCGATGGAATTCTGTAACGGTGCATTTTGAAAAAATTCGAATGAAAATCAAAACAAAATGCTAAAAAAGCTAGTATATCAGCAGAAAGCTCTTTCAAAACTCTACAAAATGGCTGGTAATTCCTTTCTAGTTGAAAGTGGGAACACTCACTTTTTCGGATATTACTACTGGAGAGTGATGTTTTCGGCATGGATGGATAGGCTTAATCCATATAAAACCTACCACCATTTACATCGACCTTTGATGTCAGTGACGAGACCTACTGTAAGCCTTGCTTTCTTGTCCGTTGGTCAGTGAACAAATGTTGTATTGTGATTTCTTCTGAACAAAAGTAATTTTGAAAAATCCTGCACCAGCTTCATCATCAGGGAAGCATTTTTGAACAAAAGTGCAAGAGCGAAAAATGATCGCGCATCTAATTCTGCTCCGGCTCACGAGAGCGATGTTCGAATTCTCAAAAACTCAGTTTTTTAACGGGATTTTTGAACTTTGTATAATGGTGACTTGGATTTTAAACTCGAGCTTTTGGAAATTCGAAAATCGCTGTTGTAAGCCGGAGCAGAATTTGACGCTAATCATTTCCTGCTCTTGCACCTTTACTCGGAAATGCTTCCCTAAGGCCAGAGATGTTCAAGACCTACGCGAGTTAGATCTCTAGAAAACCAAATGCACATAACGAAAGTTTTTGCGGTTTTCGTTACTACCACTGAACTCAGCACCTACAATAACCTATGATCTGACCTTTTCACCTCATTAAGGGGTTGTCAGATACTTTGGCAGAGAAAATGATTTGAAGGTACATGAGACTATCTTTACCTAGTTTTCGCATTTTTATCGCTAAACGTGGGCTTTGTGGATTTCGCACTTGACAAGACATGTTTCCTACGTGAAACAATCCACTGAACAACTTTGTTCACTGCCGCTTTGTTGTTAAATGCTTCTTGAGATGTGGAGTAATCAGAAAATCTGAAAAACCCTTACTTTTTGCACCAAAAACTGGTTTTACAAGTGCTCTTCGAATATCTCCGTCAAAACTCGACTCTTCTCGATGGAAGTTTCAGGGAACAAACATCTCGATGTGCTCTTTCCCCCTACGCAAGAATCGAAGCTCTTCCTCAGAAACTCAAATTTTCGAAGAGGTTTTAGAAACGCGTCAAAATAACTCGAAAAGTCGTAGAGTTTGAATAACTCCGTAAATTTTTCAATGAATTTGCAGTTCTCACTACTACATCTGGTCAGTGTATTGGAGATGAAGATTTCGTTCTAATCGTTTGGCTTAAAGAAAATAACTATTCGATTTTAATAAAATTCAGATGTCCAAAGAAGATGGAAATTGTATAATCAAATATAAAGAAAGAAATACAGTTCATACTGGATTTATATTTCGAGGTGAGAGTTTTCTTTCTACGAACTACTTTTATTTAATTCTGTATTGATGCATTTGTTTAAATTTCTTGTTTCGCAGGAAAACAAGATGAAATCGAAAGTGCTGCAAAGTCGTTCAATAAAGCATTGAATACTGATGTACAATTAGTTTCCCTGTATCAACAAAGGCCATTCTTATCCTTGTACTTCAAAATCTGATTCCACATCAGTATCTACATTTATCTAGCTTCAGCTAGATTGAAGCTAGCACCAACTGAGTACAACTAGTTGCTGTCGATTAATCGGGCAATTCATTGCTCGATTAACTGGCCAATGCATCGGCCGTTTCAGCTAGTACACGATTTCAACCAGCATACAGCTAGATAAATGTACCTTTTAATCTAGTTAATCTAGCTGTAAGTGGGCGACGCAGCTATTTTTGCAGTTAGATTTTCTCGCTTACTTAGTTTTGCTTGGGATTCATAGGGTAATCGGATTGTTCAGTGAATGACATTTGAAAAAGCAAATATTCTTCAAAAGAAGCAAAACTCTATAGTTTTCTTTCATCCAACTGAATTGATATGTGCTTGCTAAAGTATTTCTAAGATGATGGTTCCTTTTTACAGAATTTCGTGTGAAAATTCACTTTTCTGGGCTCTTCCACTTCCTTTTGCTATATGTGGAGATTTTCAGTGTTATTTCAGAGATAATCAATATCTTTTTACGCTTAGTCTCTATAGATAAAATGAAAATTTTTTTGAAATTTTTTGAGCTTTTTTGAGTTATATATAATATAAATGGTGAACTATACAGTAAAGAGTATCGAAATAAATATTCCTCTTAAAGATGATGTGTAGAAGGTTTCACATTTTGCTCTCTAGAAGCAACACTGATAAGTTTCTGAAAGCATGTGAGATGTACAGTACAAAGATTTTTTAATGAGATACCAGAACTTTCATTAAAAAACTTTTAATAGGGGTTTTATTAAAACGATTTTAGTGGCACAAGAATTTCATTAAAATTTTTTGACGGGAGAATAACTTCATTAAAAATTTTAATGAAAATCCAGGGCCACTGGACACACAGGAAGTTCCATTAAAATGCTGTTATATGCTGTTTATAAGAATAATTTGTTTCTGATGATCCTAGTATTAAGTAGTCATATCTTGTAGCATGAAGGTGTCACATTCACTAAGTAAATGATTAAATGCTAAGCAATAGATGTAGACGTATGGAATATTTCGCTTACGAGGGAACCGCTCCAGATGCCCAACTCTGATTTCCTTCATTCATACCTCATTTTATAGAGCACATCGAGCTGGTAAAAAGCCTAAAAGGATTTTTGCGCATGGGTCTCGAAGTCTCGGTTTTCTGCAAAACCAGTTTTTGAAAAATTCTAAAAAATAATAAACCTTTCTTAATGAGGCATAATTGTAGCCCGCACATTTCTGATTAAAATGAGACGTCTTCCAGCTCTACATGATTTTTCTTTGCAAAGTTATAGAATTTACAAGAAAAGTCCTAAATTAATTTCTTCTTAGTTCTACAGCTTTGAGCTGACAATGAAAGCGCTAAGCAAAACATGTTTCGCCCAGCAATAGATAAAGATGACTCAAACAAAAAGCGTTTCGCTAAGCAATATATGTTTCACCTAGCAGAACATCAAAAATTCACGTAAGAACGTACTCTGGCAGAAAAATGAAATTAAAGTTTGAAGGTACCACTAAACAACAAATTCTAAAAACCCATGTAAATATTTTTTAGTTGTAGACGCATGTGGTGACGCGTCTGCGTGCATCGATTTTGCACCATTTCACTATGTTAAAACGCGTCTTAGAAATTATCCGTACAAACACGCGTTTAGACGCGTCGGTTGACGAAAATGTTTTGTAGCCGCGTTTCGACGCGTCTTTCTTATGCGCGTTTAGGCGCGCCTGTAACATTTTCTTACGAAAATGCGTTAAGACGCGTATTTTGATGAAAATAGTTACAGCCGCGTTTAAATGCGTCTCTCTCACGCGCGTTTAGACGCGTCTGAGAAATTAATCTTTAAAAAGACGCGCTAAAACGCGTCTTTTACAATAACAGCGCGTTAAAGCGCGTCTTTTCAAACGCAATGAATTTACATGGGAACTTTGAGAGTATTTTGGGACTGGTCCTCCTTAAAGATCACTATTCTTTTCTTGAACAAAATAACTTTTCTATATATATCGCTTAGCGAAAAGATACCTGTTTCACTAACTACATGTATCGCTACGCGATATGTACATAATTTTTTCCCGCTTAAACATACCTATTTTCAGGTGTTTAACTTATATTGTGTTCACCTAACTCCTCCAAAGTGAATGTGATAGTTTCATTAAAGGTTTTGATAACACGATAGTTTCATTAAAACGTTTCGCTGACACAAGAATTCCACTACAGTTTTTTGATGGCACAAAAATTTCGTTAAAATTTTTAATGAAAATTCAGAGTCATCGAACACATAGGAAGTTTCGTTAAAATTTTAATGAACTTCTTTTTAATGAAAGTCCGATATCCCCATCGAAATCGTCTTTCTACACGCTATTCGATGGTGTAAGAATTATTTAGTTGTGTCTATACACGAAAGTAGAAAACTTCGAATACCGGTGGGGATTTTCCAATTTTCGTCTATTTTGACCTCAAGTTTTTCAAAAACTACGAGTTCCTAGGATTGTTCCCATATATTTTTCGTGTCTATTTTGCATGCTCTTCAAACCCTCCAATAATTATCTCCAACAGTAGAACTGTATTTAAGAAAACTTATGAAAATAGTGGATTGAAAATTATGAAAAGATAATATTCTTTCGTCATCATCAGAGAATACATTTTTTATTTTTCTACGTCCAAAGTTTCTTTAATTAGTCAGATAAGTTGTAGAGATTTGAAAACAGAAAGAAGGTCCTTCATGTGATGTAGATTGTTCACTGATGAATTATTGAAAATGGGTAAAATCTCGACAGCTGAACGTGAACTTGCCTACATGTGTTAATCAGTCTGCAAGGGAAATACAGTCACGATGATCTTTCAGATGAATTTTATCGAAATATCTGCAAGCAGTTCACTTTTAGCTGTAGAGAAGTGATCCATTTTCAAAATCTCCCATATCCATTGTTATAACTGATTTATTGAATTTTCATGAATCAGTTTTTAAATGACAGTGTATGAACCTATTCAGTTGCAGGCGTTGACTTCAATACAGTCAGCAATGAAGCTCTGTACATTTCTCGCTTTGTTAGAGTGAAAAAAAATTTGTCTGATAGCAATAATAGTCTACTTCAGTCTCACAGACGACCTCTGCAACATTCATACACTGTATAATAGAGATGTACAGGGTAGCTGTTTCTGGATCCCTTGCCCTATTCCGTGAAAATGTTTGGTACGATGCTGATCTATACTACTGATATGTGAAAGTATTGTGGTGCTCTAAACACTTTTAAGAAAAACGCGCTTGGTCAGCCGAATATGAGGTTCGGCAGTGTTCTGAGTGGTGACGATTATGGCAGATGCACAGAATGAGTAGACGGGACACTTTACTGCTGCCGACCTTGTGTTGAAAACTCAGTGAAAAAAACCTGTGATTTATTTCACAACCTGCCTCGCAAGCAGTCACTCCTGGTAGATCCCAAATCTTTATCAAAAAAGATCAATGTAATTATTATAAACTATATTTAACAGAAAAAATCTCGAACAAATCAGTACACAATTAGAAGTAGGCCTTACATCTTTACACAAAACTGACTGAGAACAGACGACAGAACAAGAAGACATGTAGGAATACAGATAGACAATGACAACATAAAAAAGTGATAATGACAGCAACAGAAGAATATTGATTTTTATAACAACATTATATGGAATAAAAATCATTTTCCGTATGAGTTAAAAAGAACTTCTACGTCATTTTCTTTGTTGTTCATCGACACCATCAAAGATATTTATGCATTTGACTTTCTTTGATTGTGGACGATTACATTTATTTGTATTACAACATTTCAACTGTTGATACATGCTGGGCATCTGTCGCATTTCATTACACATAACATGTGATGTTACTATGTAGGCCCATTTAGCTGTCTGTTGATCTTGTTCTCTCTGTGTGCAACCTGTATCATCTGATGTACATGTAAATTTATACCGTGCACAACGACAGTTTGTTGGATCTGTTGTACCACAAACATTATCAATTTTACTTGAATCCACTAACATACACTGTGTATAACTACCCGTATAACATTGTAATGCAAATGTTGTTAATGGTAGTACAAGACAGTAGAAGACAAAGATGACAACAATAGGTTTCGAGGATATTGACATTATTCTATTTTTTTAATGTTTTATTTGATTTTGATAACTTGCAAATCACCGAACGTTTGTAGTTCTGAAGTAGTCTATTTTTAATAAAATAATATTAATACCAAATAACATGAAAGAAGTAGAGTGAAACAAGAAAGACTCTAACTGAATTATGTGTGTTCCTCCTGTTTAAATATGTTTCGATCGAACGAAATGAAATGTATAAGTAGGACGTAATAGTCCGTAAATTAATGCTTATCAATGTGTATGTAGACGTATGAATAGAAAAAGAGGACACAGGAAAACACAGACAAGAAGCGTCAACGGCAGTACATTTCCTTTTCTTTCTTCGCCACATTTTTTTTCTTTCTCGTTCTTTCATGTATTTCTCAAGAAGTGAATCTTGCAGACTTATTACATTACATACATAGAAAGTCATTTTCCGTTTTTGTACATTTTGTCAACGCTGAAGAAGATAGTCTGATGATTATCGAAACGTCTGCGAATTTGAATAAATCATATTTATGTTAAATTAAAAGGAAGAGTAAAAAGCTCACTCTGATTACAATGTCCTTCCTAACAACAAAGTAATCTAGTTTTAGTTACAATTAACTGCTTTTTGACTGAAAATGACTTTCTATGTATGTAATGTAATAAGTCTGCAAGATTCACTTCTTGAGAAATACATGAAAGAACGAGAAAGAA
>CAJNOQ010001705.1:0-29217 GCA_905250885.1 Didymodactylos carnosus | reverse complement strand
CACCTTTTAAGCCTTTCCTGAAAATTTCCTTGAGTTAACATGAGATTTTTTTGATCGAGATATAAGGATTTTAATTTTTGCTAGTAACAGTCGAAAAACCGGTTTTTCACAACAATGCCTCTAGCGAAGTTATATTCATTTCTACACAAAAACAAATGTTGCCACTATGCTCAGCGTAGTCGATTACCTATAGTCCATGGCATTTTGAGATTCCCAGAGATGTCTGCTCGGAGATAGACACGTGCTCGGGGAAAGCGAGCCCTGCCCGGCGACGATAGCTAGAGAGCCGGGACTTGTATAATTTTGTAGAGTAACGTCCGGACTATCTACGCATGCAAAAAAATTACTAACATTGTATGTTAGTTTTCTGAGAACGGAGCTGGTTTTCCAAAAATCCTCTGAAAACCCGATCTCTGGAATTTTTTCAAAAGTTGCTTCCGCTTGTGAAAAGTTCTGCTCAAGTGTTGGCTATTGAACAGCGAAAATCGCAGGTCTCTATCTCATCCCTATCAAAAATTATTCAAAAAATGTCCGCGGGTCTTGTATTTTGGGATGGATAGTAGTATAACTGGATGATCGAGAAATTTTGGCAATATTTGATGATGATGTGCATGATATTTATTGTAATCATGCAATTTCTTGCCGTCATTCATATGTCATGAACCAATTTGAAAGAAATATGGAAACCACTACATAGTAAATAGTTGACCTCATGTGAATAATATCAAATAGTAGACTAGCATGGTCCGATTAATCTGATGGTAATATGAATAGGAGCGAATAAATGTGAAATTGAATCACATTGAACAATAGAAAAATATTCTTTGTGAGCAAATAGTTCAACAAGATGTTCATGAGTAGTGAAATTATCAAGATTAGCTGACCATACGTTATATTCATAGAAGAACAATGTAAATTGGAGTAAAATAGTGAAATGTTGGAGTGGAATCATTCTATGTATTTAGAGACATAGGTGGCGAAGCCTGTAGGCTATGGGGGGCTTGAGCGCGGATTTGTTAATAAAAAATCTTTTTGTGTTATTTTTAATATTAAAAAATGTTGAGCCTAGCCTAGACCCAATTGGTTCCGTCGCCTATGCTTAGAGATATATTAAGATTAAAAGAAGAATGAGTGTTCACTTAGCAATAAAGTATTACAGCTACAAATTATGCAGTTATGAATTAACATCAAATAATTTATTTGTAATCCTAGCACCAAATGAACTTAAATACCATCATAAAGAATTCGATTTATTCGAAACAAGTCAGAATCTTTCGCCAATCTTTCGTCTCGTTTAGCAGAATAATTTATATGTATCTAAGCACTGTCTGACTATCTGTTTTGTAATTTTGCTTTGAAACTTTTACATGTGCATGGAGCCACTGATGGGTTTAAAACTATTTTTCAAAAGTTAAAACATAAGAATCTAAAAAAGTTGATCCGGTTATAACTCGAGTTGATGATTATAACTATTTCAATCTCAGTTCAAGCGTAGAAACATATTATAGCCGCAGTATCGTATGAACATTCATGCATCGGTAAATCATATGTTGTTTTGATTATATCGCATATCTATTGTTTCATTGAGAGTCCTACGAAGCATTTTGATTTTTTTAACGATCGTCATCATCCGTCATTTATATAATCTGCATTCTAAAACAAACCGTCTTCAAATAAGAGGTATAGATCGGTTGGAAACTAGCCGAATGTCTGTCCTGTTTATCATAGAAGATTTCGGTACTCTTACAAACTATTTATGGTGGCTTAGACGGTAGTATTTCATAGGAGCATGATAGTATCTGAATGCCATCCATCTACATGGTGTTTGCATACCTTTGCAACATTGAAACAAATTTACATAAAATAATAAAACAGATGAGTTTTCTTTTTGGAGTAGGTATTCGCAACTTACTAATTCACTTAATGAAATAAATATGATCTTTTATTGAGAATAACGCATAATAGAAAAAGAGACTGATAATATCCCGCATAATGTCAACGAGTTTTAATCTGTCAATAATCATTTTGTCTCCAAGAATATTCGATAGAGATTCGGTGTTAGTTTTTATCGATTATGACTCAACAGGTACCAGATTAGTATAGCGAAAGATTACTATTAATATAACATTATGTACAAAACCATTTTTGCGATTAAACAATGCTTATTCAGAGAAAGACGAAATATTACTCACTATGTGCATATAGTATTTCGAATCATATCTATGAAAAATATTTTTGTTAAGATATAAAACTATGTTTGGATGATGACAAAAATATAGAAAAGAAGCTTTTAAAGCGATAGAAAATACACGTGAGCTAATTCGCATATTAAGCGATTTCTCTTTTAAAAATATAATAGAAAAGAGGGGAAAAGTCTGGTAAGTACATGAGCTATGATTTAACAGTATATCGAATGATGGCGCCATCTCTGGAGATGAAGCTAATGTAGATTGTTCTAACGTAACTATATAGTCTCCTAAATTATTTTCAAATGTATATCTTTAAACATGTTTCAGGAGAAGTTTTATTTCAGTTGAAAATATACTATTTGTTGTATAGTAACACCAATCAACACAAACATTCCAGTTTTATGAGTCATCATTAAAGTATTCATCTGAATTTTTTGCGATAGACTAATTAGTTTCATTCTCGCTATTGTTGTTGTTGCATTGTATACTCTCTCTTATTTGAATTCGGCAAAAATGCATTTTCAAGTCTATTACGTGCATCAGCTGAAATTCCCAAAACTTCTCAGTTCATTGCGTACTAACGGAACATGGTCAAAAATACATCATCCGTCATTTCTGTCCAATATGTTCGGGTTCTCGTTTCTCCGTGAGAAAATTAGAAATTCAATGTTTCAATTGATGATCAGGGTGTTGGTCGTTTTTCTGAGTCTTTTTTCGCCATGTGCTGCAATGGAAAGTGGACACAAATGAAATCACTTCAGATTTTCTCTAATAGTCTCGATGTTTTTCCCCAGTTTCATCATAAACCTGCGTGCGAGTATAGGTTGCGTGGGTATGACCTTTTAGAATATTTTTTTTATCGTATGTAAGACTACTCTAAAGTTTATGACAATCACGAACATAAAATAAGTACTATGTCTCACGTTACTGTTAGCAATGAAAAATTCTAAAGAATGTAATTTCGAAGAGTCAGATGAAGTCTTCTCCGTCGCATTGAAGACTAGTATTTTGTGCATATTTATTTAATACAAACAAATAATTCACTTTTGTTTTCTTTCTGGCTTAGAAAGCTAGAAAAAAACAGAGTGAAAATCTACAATGTATGAAGTGAATGGAGAACTACTTAGAGAATAGTTAAAAGTACAGATCAGTAACGGAAATAGTAACGAAATGAAAATGTTAATTGTATTCTGTTTTTTTTATGTAGAAATGTTCTGCTCTAAAATAGTAGAGTTATAATGAGTGCTGTCAACCCCGTTTCTACCGAATCAATAGAAACTGTGTTTTGTACGTATTTGGACTATTTCACATACTGATGACGTTATCGGTTGATGTGATCTCTTCTCTTTATTCTAGTTAAAGCAACTAGTCCTATTCACAAAAGTGCGGATCCAAATTTAACAAATTTATTTTGTTCAAAAGTAAATGCAGATCCGGAGGGACATCAAACAGCTATTCGTCTTATATCACATAAAATACAATCACCACAAGAACATGAAGCTTTAAGAACATTAGAAGTATGTTGATTATTTTGAGATGAGAAAAAACAGATTAACAGTAGCCTTTATTTATTTACATGTTGTAGTTACTTGAAGTATGTGTACAAAGTTGTGGTCGACGTTTCCATCAAGAAATTGGAAAATTTCGATTTTTAAATGAAATGATTAAACTTGTATCACCTAAAGTGAGTGATATCAAATAATTATCTGTGCAGATTTTACTGTTGTTGTTGTATATCTAGTATTTAGGAAATCATACATCGAATAAAGTAAAAAAGAAAGTAATCGAAATATTATATTCATGGACACAAGCTCTTTCCACAGAAGTGAAAATAACAGAAGCTTATCAAATGTTAAAAAGACAAAATATTGTTACAGATGATCCAACTTATGTTGACAAATGTATTCTGACTCCACTGTCACAACGACAAAAGTCTATATTTGATGATGATGAAAAAAGCCAAGTAATTTGAATTATTTTTCTTGTATTCTAGTAATTGTTGTAAAAAATTTTTAAAATTTAACATATTTCTTTCAGACATTACAACGATTATTGAAAAGTCGAAAACCAGAAGATTTAGAACAAGCAAATGCACTAATTAAAAATTTAGTCAAAAAGGTAACTTAATAGAATCAATACTTTAATTTCTTCTATAGTTAACCTTATCTATTGAAAACTACAGTAAAAATGAACGTTGCAATATTTTAAGTTATAAAGAAATCAATTTGTTCGTCATTCTTCTGTTTTTTTACTTCAGTTTAAAGACAAACATCTGTTTTATTTGTAGGATGAAGAGAAAACGGAGAAAATATCCAATCGTATTATCGAATTAGAAAAGATCAACAATAATGTACGAGTATTAACAGAAATGTTAGTACATTATAATCACACATCGGTCACTGATGCTGAAAAAGAAACTATGAAAGTATGTAGGATTATTTCTATTTTGTTAATTTTATTATATATTGATTTCTTTTCAGTATCTATACGACGAATTAGAAAAACTACGTCCAGTACTTTTTCGATTAGTATCGGAAAGTGAAGATGCCAACGATGGACTTGGTATGTATGCAAACTATCTCAATCGAAGAAAAATTTAATGATATTACGCTTAGCGTTCTTTTTCAAAAGAAGATGGGAGTTGATTGAATTAATTATGAATTTTTTCTTTTTCTAACACACACCAGTAAAGCTACGAGACTAGAATTTTGAACAAATTTAATTTGAATTTTAGGTGATATACTAGCAGCCAGTGATACTGTGTCACGTGTTCTTGGTCAATATGAACGTTTAGTTACACAAGGAAGTCTACTACAAAAAGATGGTATATTTTACTAGTGGAA
This sequence comes from Didymodactylos carnosus, assembly GCA_905250885.1. Lineage (NCBI taxonomy): Eukaryota > Metazoa > Rotifera > Eurotatoria > Philodinida > Philodinidae > Didymodactylos > Didymodactylos carnosus. Next base: position 24,185 of record CAJNOQ010001705.1, on the reverse strand, counting down.
AATGAGTAGTCGTGTATGTTGTGTTATGCTATGTATCTAGATAATGCATTACAATTGGATATTCCCTTTGGTAAGCAGAGTGGTCAAACTTTGAATCAACAGTCAACACAAAAAACTTTGATCGATTTTCATGAAGGAAGCAAGACAGGTAGAAACAATATCTTATTTTCTCACTTGTAATCATATTTCACTTTATTTATTTAGTTTAATTTTGCATGAAAGTTTTCTAATACTTTAAGAAACCAGCGTCTTCTTTCCGATTATGTAGTTTATTTCTTTCTGAAGATATATTAGTTATTCAAATACAACACTTCAACTAATCAAATCATTCTTTTTTTATTAAATTTAGATGCTGAACTAATGTATACATCATCCTTAATTTCGAATGGAACAGCAAGTGACGAAAAATCTCACACAAGTTCGACAAATAATGCAAGAACTGAATTAGATGAATTATTTTCATCCAACTTAGTATTGGGTAGTACAACATCACAATCAAATTTTGGCGAATTTACAAACGGTTTAGATATCACAAAAAAACCATTTATTGACGAAATAGTAGCACATCATCCTATTCGAACAGTTACTACACCAAAAGACAATCAGTCTCTTCAGTCTTCACAACATAAACATCTTTCATTATTAGATGACTCATTCTCATTAGCGCCTAATAACGCAGGTTTGTAAGCCACCCTATTATATTATCATTTTTGCTCTCAAAAACAATATAGTTTCTTAGAAATAAATGTCAAATTGATAACTTGTTTTTTTTATTCAGATTCTTTACAAAAATCTCAGCAAGTTGTTGCATCATCACATCATAATGAAGTTCCTTCAATTTCTTCCACAAATAAAACTTTACCATCTGCAAGAAAAAAAATTGATGATCTACAAGATTTATTAAATAAAAATCTATTTATACAAGACGGATCACAATATCGACGAACAACATCACAAAGGTAATGTGATAGTTTATATCAATTGAGGTATATCTGAGAGAAAATTATTTATTTTAGTTTTATTCCATCTGCTCAGGCAGCTCTGGCTTCTAAAAAGACGCCATTGAATGAATTATCTGTTAATGTTAAACAACAATCTCTTACAAGTTCCTCAACCACAGCCGGTGATTCGTCGTCGATGAATGATATTCTTCCATTAACAAATGTAAATGTTCCGTTAGAAACAATAAAACCGTCAAATCATTCTCCGGTGACTCTCTTAGAGAAAACTAGTCATGGTCTCAAATGTATTTTGCATTTTGCACGCGATTCTCCACGCACGGACATTTTAGTTAGCGTTTTATCAGTGACTAATACAAGTATGACAAATCAAATTAAACAATTTATAATTCAAGCAGCTGTACCTAAGGTAAGAACTGACAAGTATTGAGTGTCCAGGAGTAAATGAGTCTCGTTTTATTTTCATTATAATTTTTTTTTGTTACGTTTCCCTAGTCTTCATTTTCTTTTTAAATAAGATGCGTATTGAGTTGCTTTATAAAAAACACATTGCACATATTTCTGTAAATCTCGAAAAATGGAAAACTATGAAGCTAATATTGTGAAACTTTAATCTCCATTACTTCGTAACCCAGAAAAGTTTTTTTAAATTTAACCCTTTGTATATTGCGACATAAAAAAGAGAAAATTGCAGATCTGCAAAAGCTCTATCAACTGGCTATACTTAAAATCTTTTATAATCACATGCAATTGAAAGAGAATCATTTTTCTGTTTCTCGATTTTGCCAAGAATCGTCATTTTCGAGCTGTACTTTTGGCCACTTATGGAAATTTTTATAACTCGGCTAGAATCAAGCATTTAAAGGTCGGCGTTGTTTTCTCTTAAAGAAAACTAATATTTCTGTTATATCCAACAGAAAAAGTTCAATAACTCCATTTCTTTTCCATTTTCAAGATGAAAAAGTCAAATTTGCAGCTATTTTTTTTCGTAAAATCACATTTTGTATCGCAAAAAAAAACGTCTAAATCGAATCTCTGATACACGAAAGGAAAGGCGACATGTCAGACCACCAGAACATTCATTTTGATTCCACTTTCATGCAAGCCACTGTGTTCAAAATACGCTTTTCTTTAGGTTATAAAGTAACAGAGATTAAAACTTCACAATATTTGCTTCATAGTTTTTCATTTTTCGAGATTTACAGAAATATGTGCAGTATGTTTTTTGTAGAACAGTTCAACACGCATCTTTTTTAAAAAGAATATGAAGTCTGGGAAATGTAACAAAAAAAAAGTTATAATGAAAATAACAAGAGGCTTGTTTACTTCGGGACACCTAATAGAACGATTAGTGACTATATTTAATTTTTTTATTATATTTAGACAATGCGTGCTAAATTGCAAACTCCATCAGGCTCTGATTTACCTGTTTATAATCCAATACTACCATCCACAGCTATTACACAAGTGATGTTAATCGCTAATCCAAAAAATGTATGTACAAAGTTTCATTAACATTGTTAACATATTTAATACGAATAGTCATCTTTATGGGTTTCTGATCTACTATTCTTATTTCTTTGGATACTAAGTTGACGCATATATTTTTAGGATAAAATTCGTCTACGTTATAGAATCTCTTATCAAATCAATGATGATACACATATTGAAACCGGAGATTTTGATCAATTTCCATCCAATGATTTACTCTGATTTTTATTTTGTGAAATTTTTTATTTTATTTGTTTTTGTCTTTCAATTTTGTGCCTACTATCGGATGCAAAACTTGTCAAAATCAAAGTAAAAAAGTGACAGATTTATTATTCCAATGTATATTTCTTCTTCATTTGTTTTTTTTTGTTATCTATCAGCATTGTGTTATTTTAGCCCGTACTGTTATTTATTATTGAGAATAAAATATGATGATTTCATCTGTGTTTTATTCATGAGAGTATTAACTTGTTTATTTTTTGTAAATATTGATTGCTGATAGGAAACAAAATAGTTGTTCTCAAAGAAAAATTACTTATCGGCGGTGGTGATGGATCGATCTATAGTTTTTTTATTATGAAAATGTTGGTAGAAGAATCATTTTGCTTCAAAATCGCTTATTGTCAATAGATAATTTATATTTTCGTCTAATATGATACGATCTGGATCGGAATTAACTGTAAAAACTCTTCGCCCCCCTAACGAATAAATCTCGCCAACTGTCCAACGTTGTTTTGGCTGATTTTTTTTGCTAATGAGTAAGACAATTCATGTTTGCATTAAAAAGACTAAGAAGATTTTTACCGATGGCGCTTGGTTCCAGAGAGATCGAATTGTTTTGTTGTTTTCAATGGGTATTACAGTATAGATTGTTTTTTTCTTAGAAGTTACAACAAAAAAAGACTTGAAAGCTGGGAATTTACCGTACATCTGTTTAATGTCTGTCTACGCTGAATGTTTTAATTTTATCCATCATTTGCAAGAGAAATTATAAAATGATTTTGTTTGTTTTCCCTGGGGTAAAGCGTTTTTATTCGTGTTACATTGTTGGGTTTCTTCTTTGCTCCTATAGTTCTAACATTCAAAAAACAAACAAAATCATACATCTTATAAATTCTCTTGCAAGTAATGAATAAAATTGAAACATCCAAAATAGATAGACATTAAACAGATGTACTCTGAATTTCAGTTCTCTAAGTCTTTTTTGTTCTTGACTTATTAGGACAACAGTACAATTCGTTTTTCTCTGGAACCAAGTCACATGGACAAGAATCCCCTAAGTCTTTTTTCATGGAATCATGAGTCCTTATTATCTGGAAAAAATCAGCCAAAACGGCATCGAACAGTTGACAAAATGCTTTGATAAAGAAATTTGAAATTAGTACTATTTGTTCGTTTAATATTTGCTTTAGAATTACTGATTTTATCGGTGTTGTTCTACTTCGAATCGAGTTGCATGCGAGTATTAGAGATTAGCTTAGTGAACGAACTTAAAGAAGGCGTTATTAACCGGTTTAACTCAAGTCCTAGACTGAGTACCTTTCTCTTTTCTTTTTGAATAAAACGCAACAGAATGAGTGTATTGTGCATTATGCTAATATTTATTTTCACTGTCGAATAAAAACGAAATTCAATATTCATCTATTTACATATTATCCGGTGCGTGCATAGTTAATGTTTTTGACAATTGTATACCTATTCTTGACTATGTTTTTGTCTTTTGTTCTCGCTATGTATATGTTTTCTATTCACATGACTGGAGGAGGTTAATGTAATAATCCGTTTCAGACTAGTCTATGACCTATTAATGTGTGTGTCATACACGTAAAATATTATTGAAAATCAAGAAACCGTAAAACATTTAAACGAGTATTTTTATAATTCTTCTTTCGTAAAATTTTATACTTTAAATCGTGACAGGCCCTTTAGCAATTGAAAATTAGACTCTTTCGATCTATCTTACACGTCACAATATCATTTGACTCCGTGCCATGAATCAACGATGTGTCAGTTGTTGAACTGTTCGCTTCCAGTCGTTATAGCGACTGGCGCATGAGAAAAGTGCTAGTCGACCGTCGATGGTTTGTTGATTGTATTTGCCATTTTTTAATGATTTCCTATCAGGGACTCGTCCAGCCCAGGACACGGTCGGTCATTGAGTACTTTTAATTTCCAGGACTTCTAGTTGTCTGCGAGGTGACTACTTCTATATACCTATTTCCATTTTAGATTCATCCACTTGTACTGCCTAATATCTTTTACGGTTTACGGGTAATTAATGTGCGCGAGACAAGTGGGCATATAACGTTCGACAGATTTTTCGACTCAGAAAGGAACTTCGGCGCCAGGAGTAGTTTTAAAATATCAACTTGAAATAGGATAACGCGTAAAAGAGCCGGAGTTTTGAATTTCTACTTTGTTCTATTTTCTGAAGGATTTTACCTCAATAGTTCAAAAAACGCGAAGAAACTAGTGTAAAAGAAGAAGGACCTCAGTCAAAATTCGGGCTCTTTCACGTTCTTCCCATATACCTTCGCTTCATTAAAAACAAAAAAAGAGTCCGATCTGACTGACTGTTTATGGCAGGGGGAAATCTGCCGGACTGTAACTTTCGCCAGACAAAAGACACAGTTTCGAGAACGCCGCCAAACCACTTTTTTCTTTCTGAAAACTACTTTTTTCGTATGTTTCAGCTCCTAAAAGTTAGTGAAGTTCTCAATAGGTTTTTCAATAGGACTATGGAGATTCGGATACGCATATACTTGCATATGTTTCATATATACGTATTTGTATGTTTTTCTCATTACCATTTTTTAATCTGTAAAGTTTATGGTGCATGCATTTCTACACGACTTCTAGAAAACTTTGTGAAAAACTACACAATATGCTTTTAAGCGAATGAAAACTACTAGTAAATTTAAAACGGGACACTTAGAGTTATATAGGCAGACATTTGTCTCAAATATTTTTGACAAAAATGTGCTAATTCTAATCGGACAATCTTAAAATTCAATTTATTATTTTCTAATTGTTGATCGATCTAATCACATGAGAATGTATTGATTTCAAGATGCTCGAATTGATCCCATACTATCTATAGTGTTACAAGTATCCTAGAAATGTTTTGGTATTTGAGCACCTATTCTGAATACTCTTGTCATATATTTTGACGTGTTCAAGATGATTCATAATTAATCATTTTTAAATAGACTCTCTGCACCATAAAAAATAATTACGGTAAAAAGTGGCAAAAAGCAGAAAAAAAATGCAGGATTCATAATATTCCGCATCGTGATGTTTATTCTGGAAAATTCTAGCATATTGTGAGCAAAATTTTAGTAAAAGTCTCATTATGTCTCACAATCGTGCTAAATGCTGTGACAGTTTTATAAATTTTCGCGGAATTGTGGCATATTGTGAGACATAATGGGAATTCTGCAAAAAGTTTGCTTACAATACGGTTGAATATCCTAGAATAAACATCACGATGCAGAATATTGTGGATCCTGCATTTTTCTGCTCGGTATCCTAGATGAGTATCCTTTAGAAACTTATTTCTAGTCATAAGAACAGTAGCAGAATTTCTGATCATCAATGTTGGGTTTATACGTGTAGTTCTTCTCTATTGTTTTTTTATTCAAAGTTGTTTTGCTCTTATTTCTTAGAAAAAAAAGTTTCCCATTTTATTTCTTTTCTAACTCTTTGTTTCTTACTGCAAGATACAGAGCTAGAAATTCTACTGCCCGTGAGGGAATGAAGATCTATGTGCAACCTAACTCTGTTAAACATCTCAATTGATCATTTATAATCTTTTATAAGTTGGTTGTAAAACAAGTGTCAAAATATGAGATTTTGTACGACACATTATTGTCAAATTTGATCATATACAGATCGGATTAGTTTTAAGAGAAACTCGATATCCAAATCTATAAAATAACTATTGTAAACTTGCAAATTTGTTTTTCAGGATAGACATGCGATTGAAATCGTTTTCGATCATTTATTCATTTTGATGAAACCTTTAAAACAAAAAATGAATAATTGTTGTGTATTACAGTGCACCTTACTGAGCTATGTATATTGGCGCTAAAGCCACAATCATGAAAGTATGGCGTATGTTTAATGTTCCTTTTTAGGACATACAGAAACACACCTGGAGGTCGTATTATGAAAAAATTTACGTCTAACTTAAGTCAAAGTTTGGGCTTAAGTTTTTTCAGGACTTAGGTCACTAAATTGAGTCTTTGGACTTAAGTTTTACCTTATTACAAAATAACTTAAGTCAAAGGGTGACTTAAGTCATGAAAATGTAGTCTTAAAGTTAAGACCGATAACTTCAGTTGGACTTAATTCTTTGACGTATTTTTCAAACAGCTCAGACATTTACGATACGATTCGACGAAAACGACTTTTTAAGGTTTAAAGAATAAATATTTCGTTATTTTGTAGGTTTTTGTCCCAAGTTTGTCACTGTTGTCAACGACTTTCAAAAAATAAACAAATCACCAATCTAAGTCTTTCCGTAACACGGTTTAAGTCACCAAACTTAAGTCGGTCTTAAACTTTAGACTTAAGTTTTTTCGTAATACGGCCCTCCTCTCACTTTTTAATGTAACATCACGTCAAGTTGCATCACATGTCAGTTTTATTCAAGGTTACTCTACTAATATGCCTGTATGACAAAAAAAATCGAAGTTGTTGATGACACATTAGAAAGTTCTCCCTAATAAGAGAATACCGCTCGACATCGTCTTAGTGCTGACCGAACGATATTTCGTTTCTATGCAGAATATAAATTCTTTTTTTTGAATACAGCACAAAATCCCCTCTCCATAAAAATCTTTAATACTCAGAATAAATTAGAAGACTCGGCTCTTTTATTGCGTCATCCGATCGAAGTGAAACCGTATCGAGCAATTCTACATAATACATATTTTAGGAGCTTTAGAAAACTTTATCAGAAACTTCGACAGATTACTTATAAGATAGAAAATCCTATGCTGAAAAAAAATTGAATCTTTTTTTCTTCTATAAGCGAAATCAATGTTGTCGATGTTAATCTAAGTTTCGGACAGTTCTATCCAATCTATAGACGCATAACAAATAACGAAATATCTCTTTTCGTACAGACCGTTTGTTCTCCGTTATATGTAGCAAACACTTTCGTTTGTTGTTCCATTTTTCTTAGCAAGTTATTTCAGATACCTTGTATGAAAAGAGATATCTTATTACTTTGTTAAATTCCTAAAATATATCTTTTGTGAAAATTTATAATTATAGAGACATATTATAATCACTATTTAATCTATTTCTGATTAAAACTAACAATTTTCGCGTAAAAGAAATTCGAGAAAACACAACGATGTTTTAGAAAATTTGAGCAAAACGATAGATAAAGGCCCAGTAGCAAAAGGTCGAGATAAAACAGCTGTATAATATATAGAGAGCGAATGAGTAATTTGTAAATGGGAAAATTTTTTTGTCAATCATTTTTACAATTTAATAAGTGATAAAACATTTAAAAGATATTAGACAAACATCAATTCTTAAAGTGAAAATGCTTACTTAAAATGGGATAACATGTGATAGATAGTCATATATAAATAGAATAAAATTTAGATAAATCTTTTTTTTTTTGATCAAATTAGACTGTAACAGTTTATTACTCTAAAATAAACAAAACGTATTAGAACATTTTTAATACAAATCAATTTTTTTGTCATAAGAAAATGATAGAGTGAGTGGTACCGGTATTTTTTATGACTGGTCACATTTCTTACAATTTAAGTGTATCATATCTCTCTATCTTTTGTATTCTTTGTTTCTCGAAGAATTCTCATTTATTACATTGCTCTCACCTGTTTATCAACTTTTTTTTCTATTGAAATTGACTGAGAATAAAATTTTTGTTTTTAAAACACAACAAAAAACTTCTCTTCTTTTTTTTGTTTTTTCTTTTTCTCTTCTATAAATTATAATTTCTTTTCTCTCTTAGCTAAACAATCTTTTCTTTCAATGGTTTCGAGCACGCTTAATATTTTATTCTTGTAAACAAATGAAAATGAAATATTTAATGCATAACATTAGATGATGATGACACACACACACACATGCATAGATAAAAACAAATAAAAGATAGTGTAAAAGAAATAACGGTGTACATCATTAGAATAAAGAAATATGTAAAAAAATATACAGATGAAAACACAGTTAACACATCATTTTAAATAATGTCATTGACTAGACAATTTTCATTGCGTAGGAGTAGTAGAAAGACACAAAAACCGGAAGATAGTCAATCAGAACAACATTTAATCAGTGATTCTCAAGAAAACTGGCCAACATTGAAGAATAAAATACATTTGGTAGGAAAATATCATCACATATAATTTTTAATATAATTTTAGTCAATTTATCAAAAATTTTATGCTCTAGTTTTTCTTTTTATTAATTCTTTTTTTCTTAAAGATTTGAATGTTTTGTTGAAAGAGAATATTAAGATAAGAATGTATTTATTAACAGCATAGGAAAATATTCTGTTAATAAATACAAAACATTATCATTATAAAAATTCGACGAGAGAGTCGAGTGTTCATCATGAGAAATAGCAATCGATACCTTTTCTCTTTAAATATTCAATTCTTCTTACTCGTTTAATACGTACGATACGGAGACAAATATTTCAGATAATTAAGAATCTGTTTGATTTCTGATTATCCAACATTCTACTCTCTCTTTTTTCCATATTAAACTTTTAACAGAAATGTCATCATCTTCATAATGTTTTACATTGGATAGGACATTCTACTCTTCTTATTCTTCTTGTAACAGAAGAATAACACTCACTATCACAATAAATGAACTGTAGATGGTTTTCTATTCTTCACTTTTGTATATTGACATGAATTTATTATTTAATTAAAATGGATATTGTTTTTTTTTTTTAATGATAATGTTTATTTTATTTTATTTTAGATGAACAAGTTAAAACCCTTTTTTACACCAAGGTAATTTGTTGAATATTTTTGCTTTATCTCAAGAATTTTATCTAAATTTTTTATTTTTCTTCTTTTCTAGAGATAGTGATCGTACAGAATATTATAATCGTGTTCGTTATATTCGTGATTCATGTAAAGTATTATCAGATTTATGGAAAACAGAAAAAGATTTTGTATGTATTCATTCTCTTATCATTCATTTAGAAAATAATGTTTTATTTTTTGTTTTTATTTCTATTTCTATTTTAGTTAAGTAAAGGTATTGATTGTGATGTATCAAAAGCATTTAAAGATTTTAAAAATAGTGAAGTTGGTCGTAGTTATCGATCATCCTATGGTGATGGTACAAGTACACTTAATCGTCCATCAATTTTAAATTCATCAATCGATGATATAACTCTTATACACGATCAAATTGACTATAAACGAAAAGAATGGTATGATAAATTGAAACGAATTACAGATCAAAGTAAAGAAAAACAAGTAAGTTATGAAATTTGTACTTGGACATGTAACAATTCCAAGTTGATCGACAACGAACCGTTCAGTGGCCGAACATGTTCGGTCAGCGAGCGATTCGCTACCCAGAGATTTAAAAGAAATAGTTTGTCAAAGCTAAGAACACGAGTGTCTTTTAAAACACATAAAAGAAATCCGTGTAAAACAGAAAAAATGGTGAAGATTACACTAAACGAAGGAACAGTCATGATTAGATCGTAGCCGTAGGTAGCCATTTTCATGTAAAGAAAAGTTTGAATTAGAGTAACAACTTAATATTTGTGTTTTATTACAGTAAGCTCAAAGTACCTTTAGTTTCCATTAGATCTTATTTACTCTCTAATTAAAGCAGACGTTACTGATATGGCCTCTGTACACTGATGAGTTTAAAAACTGTTTTTTGAAAGTTAAAAGTTGAGAAAATTTCTAAAAAAGTTGATATAGTTAAAACCCTACTTATAACTATCAACTCGAGTTGATCGATATACCTGTGGTTGAACGAGTTACAACTCCAAATGGACAGAATGATAACCAGTCCCACTTCGGCTATAACTGCATCAATTTTAGTAACGAGTACCAACCCAAAATAAAATTATGAAAGCTCATTTCAGTGTGTATTATGCAAGGGGGAAACAGCTGATTTTGTGATTTCTCCGATTTTCACTGATTTTCATCGATTTTTTCCGACTTTTTTGTGATTTGTTTGGGAAATGGGAATAGTGTTGCATTGGGAAATAGTGCGAAACCTGCTTCTTTATTTGTACAAAATGTGAATCAGACATAGTGAAAGTAAAGAAAAGAACGATAAAATCATAAGCGGCTTTTAGCGATTTTATAATAGTTATAACTCTCTCAGCTGCAGTTATATCAGTCAAAGCTATCAAACGGAGTTATTACTATCAATCGTGGTTGATAGTGATAACTATTGTCAATTTTTGACTAAAAATTAAATTAATTATAACTAATTTCAACTTCAACTAGTTATAATTCAGATAGTTTTAAACCCATCAATGCCTCTGTAGCATCAGACTGATTTACTTTGTTTTCATGCAAAAATGCTTTTTCTTACTGTACAAATAAAGTAAACAGATAGTAGCAACCCTAATTCGAATGTATCTTTATAAGGTTTATGGTACTTTGTCCTAATAGAGTTCCTCAACAGAGCGCTCACCGATGTCTCCGATGAAAAAAATATAAACTATCGTATTTGAAATCTTCGTTCGAACAAGTCTGATCACCGAACTATCGGATTGGTGCATGCCTACTCGTACTCAGAGATGTATAAGATGATAAATATTGTGTTCTCTAGGCAACTATTCGACAAACAATGAACGATCTAAGAGAAAATTATGAAAAAGCACAAAAAAAATTAGAAACAGCTGATAGCAATTTAAAAAGGTATGTAAAGATATTGATAGAATCGTTTTTTTTAATTAATTTTTATTCTTTTTCTATTTTGTATTTTTTGTTTTTGTCTAGATTTCAAACGCGTGATCGTCTACCACAGTCAAATTTTGATGATAAACAACGTGAATTAGAAGATTCTCGACTCGAATGTGAAAATGCTCGACAATTAGCGCGAGATCAATATCAAACTGAAACATATCGTATTGCATCTGAAGAAAATGATATTAGTCAATTCTATTTTTATGAATATTTAAAATTACAACAAGACTATTTTAATTCTGTATCATCATATTTAAATCAAGAAGTTCCACTTATTTTACAAAGAATTCATCAAGATGAATTACAGCCAATGTTCAAACGTGATTTAAAAGATCATTTACAACGAACAAAACGACAAATTGCTTATGTTATTGAAACATGTGTAAGACTATTAAATTCAGATAAATATTTAAGAGAAGAGGTATGAAATATTATACTTTTATATAGATATCTTTATTTTTATTTTATTTTTTTTTTTTGTTTATCTTTTATGTAGGGTTTATTTCGTATTGCTGCCAGTCAAATTAAATTAAGAAAATTTTGCTCAGAATTAGATACATACGCCATTACTGACAAGCATACATTAACTGATTTAGGCTATGATGCTCATGTAGCAGCTGGAACATTAAAACAATATCTTCGAGATTTACCTGATTGTCTAATGACATCAAAATTATTACAACAATGGAATGATGCTGCCTCAGCTAAGTAATAATATTTTTCATATTGTCGAAAAGAGAGTATTGTGAGAAAATCAGAGATCTCAGATCTTCTGATTTTTAGATTTTTTTTTCTGATTTTATGTGAATTTGAACTGAAGTTTGGCTCATAGTGCATGTATCGTATCACATTCATATCGCTTTCTGTTCTGGTAGTAGGCACTGAACAATAATATCCCAATAGTTCGTTATAATTCTTTTTTGTCCTTATCGCAGAAACTGTTCATTCTTCTATTGATTACACTAGTCTACAAGCTTAGACATACTTTGTACATTCGAGCGCTCGAGAACTGAGAAAAATTCTGAAGTTTTCTCAACGTAAGAGAAAGAAACATCTTCCAGAATGGGAAGAATTGGGGTGTTTTAGAGTTGTCTGAAACGGATTGTTTTTGAGAATGTCTATCTCAGATGCACGAACATATGCTGTAGTCGTAATTCAAATTCATTTAAATTTTATATTTTGTCCAGCCAGAATTCAACAGTTTAGCATTGATGTGTTTTGATAACACACACCATCTCTTATCACATTCTGTACTTGATGTCTTTTACAAATTTTGTTTCATTGTACTTTATGTAGTTATTTCCTTATAAACTGAAAAAAGAATGTAAAAATCAGAACCGATGAGAGAATGTATGTACTATTCGAATGAAGAGAAAGTAGTATAAAAATTCGTATTCTAATTTTCATCTTTTGGATTTAAGATTCCTGGAGAAAATGTACATTTTATGATGTGAATCGTTATACGAACGTTTTTTTTATTTCTACTTACCGTGTTTAAACCTTTTGTCTACCGATTTGTTTAGTGTTACTGATGCTCAACGTTTACAACGTATTAAAGATGTCCTTGGTCAACTACCAAAACCAAATTATGATAATTTATGGTGTGTATCATCTAATTGTTAATCTTGAAGATATACGTTGAATTTCTTTTTATTTTTAGTTATTTGGTTCAATTTTTATCCAAAGTCGAAGAATATTCAAGTGAAAATAAAATGACCGCATCAAATTTGGCCATATGTATTGGATGTAATCTTCTTTATCCTTCCACATCTCGACATTCCACATCTTCAATAAATTCTCTATCTTCTGCTACACAACAACAACAACAACAACAACTACCTGTAAATTATGTAACAAGTGGAACGATATTAGAATTAATGATTTTACATCTCGATCAACTATTTCCCTCCGGTACGTAGTACAACTGAATGACACTGTAAACTATGATGCAGTAAAAATGAGACATCTTCATATTCAAATTTTGCTATCTTTTCCACATAGAAACGATTGTTTTTGTTTGTGTTCAGATATTGTATTTCAATCCACTGAACCATCTTCTGTCAACACTTCGTCATCAGCTACGAATCATTATGCTAATATACCTAATATACCTAATATGGCTAGTGGATATCCTACGAATGATCAGCAATCGTCTGCAACATATCGTGAATCTTATCGTCAGCAACCGCCCGATATTGTACCAACTGGACATGGTGATCAACAGTTTACAAATAATAATAATTTTGTAAGTTAAATAACTTTATAAAACTCTTTCTATAATTTTGAAATTCTTTTCTATTTATTTTCCAGAGAAGTTCATCAAAAGAAGATCTCTTAGAGTATTCACAATATCCACATACTAGTGGCTCTACACAGTACGTAACTAAGATTAATTATTTTTTATGAGAAAAATAGAAATAAATTCCTAAAATTTTTTTTTTCTCATACTTTTCTTATAATAAGAACTAAAATATTAAATAATTTTTGTAGACTGCGTCGGTAAGTTAACCGTTATGATTATTGTAACTATCTTGGTTGGTAGAATAACTAATATTTTGTTATATATCATAACTACAGTTTTGTTGTTTTTGTGCTATTATTTATTAACTAAACACGGTTTTGTTGTAGTTAATGTCTAATGCCTCTAAATGTATAATCAGTTATTAAAGCCTAGTCTCATATTTAGACAAGCAAGCACTATACCTGTCATTAGAGAAAATCGAGAGTGAGTACAACAAAATACTGCTGCTAAAAGCTTTGAAATGGCTTTTTATACAATCGTCATCGTTGAGAAAGTGTTTTTTCGTGATATACACATAATTTTCACAAATTCTATAAAAATGAAAGGTTAAATATTGTAATGTACACTATTGTCCATAGTAGACTGTTGGCTAACAGATATTATTTTTCTAACTTTTTGCTTTTGTTTGTTCACTCCATTAGCTTTAGAGCAGCGCAAAAAGGGCAGTGAAGAGACGAACACAAGCATCATATATTACATACAATGAGAAATAAGAATTCTTAAGCAGTTTATAAAAGTAAATACGTTTGTGGCATGAATGAAATTTTGTAGACTCTGTTCTACTATTGGTATAATTGTGATTTGTGTTCTGCTTTCGATCTGTTATTCTCCTTCCTTGCCTGTGCTCTGTGTTCACATGTATAATTGGTAAAAGTTAACAAGATCTACATTAATTTCCTTTGATTATCTAGATCGCCTAGTACACGACGAAAGAAACCAGCTCCAGCTCCACCTCCGGTTCAAACAACCGGTATGTAATGCACTTATAAGTTTCGCGACGAGTGACAGCAACTCGATTGAAAGTGATTAATCTAATAATATTAACTCCCCTCCCTCCCTAGAATAGAAGGCTACATCTGAGGCAATTCTGCAAAATCCATATTAAAAGGTCATGGACTTCTAATACGACCACGCCACTTTTTTCAAAAACTTTTCAGCATTTGACTTCTAGAAACTGAAATTATGCATGTTTTCGGTCTTCGCTCTTGGAATTTTGGCAGGGAGTTGTGACAGAAGTAGAGAGTATAACCCGTCTCTGTTAATTATGTCTTCTGTCGAATAGCCCTAAATATCGAAAATAGAGAAGTGTAATCGATTCAGTCATCGCGATCAATTACATTACACTCAAATCGATAGAAACTAGACAATAGGTATACTGATCCTCATAATTGATGTTGATGAACAGGAAGTGCCAGAAGCGTAGAGAAGAGGAAAAATTCAATAGCAACAAATATACAACAGCTTAATTGCCTATATAATGAACTTTCATTTGACTGTTTTTGGTTAGTTAAGCTTCGGAGATGTAAGAGCAGCCTAAAACCTGGATTCTCAATTGTTGAGTAGTGCCCTAGAGTATCAGTTAGTTAACCGTTGTGAAACGAAAAAGATCATTATTTTAAACTTTTTACGAGTTTCGAAAATTCTTAGAAAATTTTTGTTGGAAGGTCAGATTAAAAGACCATCCCAAAAGGTTTGATCCGCTGTGACCCGCATGGCCTTCTAACCTGGGACGGGGGCGGAAGGGTCAGTTGGAAATCAATTCGGTTATAAAAGTATTGTTGTCTCCAATATCAGACAGATCCTATATACAGTATACTAGAGGATGGTCTTTTTCTCAGAAACGAACGTTTCTTTTACAAAAAATAAATTCAATTATGTGATGTTTTTTTATAGGTCAACCTCCAGCGTCGAACATTTATGATAAGACACATCGTCGTTCAGCCAGTGGAAGTTTGCTTGATCGACCTCAAGCGCCACCTCCCGCTCCACCACCTGTAATCACTCCGCTGACTCAACTACTCAGATCTACGACTAAAACTTCCTCAAATGAATTATCCTTTCCTCCGTCTGTTTCCGTCTTACATCGTCATTCCGTCAATCAACCAACAACTTCAGTAGATCAAGAGCTTACACCTACACCGGCACCTCGTCACTTTAGTCATGATTTTTCCACAACTTCAACAGTACAATATCCAAATTTATCGACGCTAGAAACGGTACCAGACAAAGTTTTACCTTATCCTACAATTGGACTGATGCCACAAGGACCAATCACCGAACAGTTACCACATACCCAACGTTTACAAGGTATTTTGTTTTGGAAAGATAATAATCTTAGTATTTTGTTGAATAAAATGTCTCGTTCATTACCAGGTCCTATGTAAAATTAGAAAGAATGATATTTAGAACAGTTTCTTTTCACCATTAACTATCGAAATAGTAAAATATAATTATATTACAAACTTACATAAGCAAAAGAGAGAAATACAGTTCTCTTTCCTATTCCTTGAAGCATTTAGTGATACTATGCACTATTCTACTTGACGAGAGAATCTTCCCAAGTATCCAATCGCTTTTTCCTTAAAATATACACGATTGTGGGTAATCTTTGATGTTAATCACGAATCGGATATCCGTTTGTGCTGCTAAGCCTTTCTGAAATGGGACTCTGGAATCCGGGTGTCCAAAAGCCTCACTATGAACGTCCAAATGAACATATTCTGGCACTGTCAGATTCTAGAGCACGTTAAATTATCTATATGGAAAAATGTTCAGAACCAACAAACAAGTTTTCGCAGAGATAGAAAAATTTTACTTTCTAATCCTGTAGGGAACCAAAATATTTCAGGTTTTTGAACCGTAAAATTTTTCTATCTCTACGAAAACTTATTGTTTGATTCTGAACATTTTCTCACATAGGTAAATCAACATGCTCTACAATCTGACAGTGCTAAAATATGTTCAGCTAGAAGTTCATAGTGGGTCTTTGGACACCCGGATTCCAGGGGGGGGGGGGGGGGGGGGGGGGGGGGGGGGGGGGGGGGGGGGGGGGGGGGGGGGGGGGGGGGGGGGGGGGGGGGGGGGGGGNNNAATTCCCCCCAACGGCAAACCAACACCCCCCCAAAACCCCCCCCCCAAAAAAACGCCCCCCCCCACTGCCACTGGGGGGCGTGGCCCCCCCCCCCCCCCCGCCCCCCCCCCCCCCCCCAAAAAAAAAGGCTTAGTAGCACAAACGGATATCAGGTTCGTGATTAGCATCAAAGATTACCCATAATCGTGTATGTTTTAAGGAAAAAGCGATTGAACACTTGGGAAGGTTCCCTTGTGAGAGTGTGCTACGGGTGTAATATGACCTCTGGCGTAATAAATATCATCACGTTTTCGTTTTATTATTTTCAATTGTTCTAGGATCATCACCATTTTCAGCATCATCAAATTTTTCATCGTCATCTTCAACAACATCGGATAGTTCAGCCGATAATTCACGTTGTGACGAGCCAACAACTGAATCACAAATTGCTCCTGTCAGTGTATTACCTCCACTTCCCGCGAATGTAGTGCCAGCTACAACAACATCATCAGTTAATGTTAGTAAATTAATATCACAATTGAATAATCGAGCTAGTACCAAACAAAGTCCAATTATCAGGTAGGAATTCTAATTTCAATTTAATTAGTATCTAAGATTTGCAAAAAAAAAATGAAATAATTTAATTGATGTGATGAGTGGAATCTGGATAGTTTGAAACTAAATGTATGTTAATCAACTAGATCAACCCTTGAATAATCCATACGGATAAATCAAGTGAATTTTCAGAATTTTTATGTAGATTATCTTGTGCGTTATACCTAAAATGAATAGATTTTGTTTTTTGAACAGTCTATTGTGTTATAGGAAAGAAAAAGTTGAAATTAGTTCAACAAAATAACCGTAAGTTATATGTTGTAATCTAAAGATCAAATAGAAGGAGGATATAAGAGCTCATTTAATGTGTATTAAATATGCTACAATTTTTTGTTGTATTAATTTTTCTGTTGGGTCTCATTCTTTAGCTTATACTAAAACGTTTACTCATTTATCATTGTTTCTCACCGATATATGTTAAATTTACTTTATCTCATTTTAGCCCACGTCCTACTCGTCCACCTCGTCCTCAAACCGTTGGTCAATATTCAGATTTATCGACAGGTGATGCTCATCCACCTCAACAACAACCACTTGAAACATTATCATCACCAAAACAAGCAGAAATAACTGAATTTTAATTATATACAATTTGTGAACATTTTTTTATAAAATTGAACCGGTGCTATTAAAGCCAGTATTAGCGCGCATTCCATACGACTCAGCAGCTCAAACATAAACTAATCTTCTTTTTATCGTTTATTCAACGAATTGAAGTCAAAATAAAAATATTTTTTCGTCTTTTATATGAATCGAATATTTTGTGTGTGTGTGTGTGTGTGTGTATGTGTGTGTGTGTTTATGTATGTATGTCTTGTTGTCTTTCAATAAAACATATATGTGCAAAATGTTAACTATGTATGCTAACCGATTTTGTCTACTCTATTCTATTAATCGGGAAATATCACTTTTCTACTGAACTAAGAGATAATACGTTGGCTTATTGTACGAGATAACGTTAGTTTTACAAATTATCCTTTTAAAAGTTTATTTTAAAGGTTTTTTTTTTCTTTCGTTTTCCAACAGTGAATATATAACAGCAGCAAATTGCTGAGTAATGTCAGCATCAACCCTCAAAATTTCTTTTTTCTTTTCTTTTTTTTTTAAAATATATCTATCTATGAAGTGACTGCTGTTGCTTTTATTTTATTTTTTTGGTTCCATATAGATTTGTAAATAGATGAAGTTGCTACTACTTCCACTTATTTTATGGCATGTTTATTTGTTTATTTTGAAAAGAAAACAAAAAAAAAACAAAAATATGAAACTAATTTTTATTTCTCTCGCTCTATTTTATGCACTATTTTTTTTTTCTTCTTCTTCGCTTGTTTGTCATTATCGTGTCATTGTTTACTACGATTTCGTTGATTTGTTGTTGTTCTTGTTGTTTGTTCATGGAAAAAAGAATTGTTAGTTTGTACGTGTGACTGTTTTCTTTTCTACTTCTTCTCTCGTTTGTTTACACTATGAGGATGAATAAAATCAGAATTAAGAATTAACATATATTCTGTAAAAGATTCGAATTAATTTATTTCGTGTACTGTATGAAATATATTTTCTCTTTCCTTTGGATACAAAACAGAACTAAAATTAATCTTTTAATCTATCGGAATAATCTGATTCATGAAGTAGAACAAACCGCCGAATAAAGAAGAGGACAGTACTCTTGACTAAAATTTTTTCAATAATGAACTCATTTTTACTGTAGATATTGAGAAAATAGAATTTATGTCAATAATTTTAACTAAAATTTTCGATTTTAACCACTTTTTCCTGGCTGATCTATTTAAAGTTGTTCTATTTTAGATTCCTAAATATATCCGGTTGATTATTCTGTTTTTTTTTATAATAGAATTACAACCGTGAAATATTTGTCTATCAAGACGGCATAGACTTACAGTAAGTTCCAAACTCATTTTTGGGATTTTTTTTTCTCTTAATCGAGATAGTCGAGAGAATCCACCAGGTAATGGGAAATTTTGTCAAAACTAGGAGAAACAAAATGCCTCGATTTTTTGATTGAAAACGTTTTAAGATGATTTTTACTTCGCGAACTCCAAGATCTATCTTAAAAGAAAGGTACAATTTTGGTTTTTTTTTCGCTTTAATTGCCGAAAATTTTCATTTCTCTGTCGTATGAAATATTAAAGTACTTATTGAAAAGTGCAGAGAATTATTGTTATTTGTTGCTATTGTTTTTAACGGAACACAACGGTCAATAAAAATCGAAAAATGTACTTTGTCCACAGTGGAAGACAGATGTTTTTGTCTGTTGAAAAAATGGAAGTCGGATCAATGTGCGCTATGCGCTTTAAAACAGAAATATCACAAATTGCTGAAATCTTGTAAAAATTTTGGTGGATTTCTTTCTTTTTGCGTATCGATAGAAAACTGAGAGTACTGGATGAAATTATTTTTTGTTTTTCTATGCTATCCTAACCAGCATATTCCAATTCTTTGTTGTTAAAGAACATGGTTTTTTTTGCCAACGGATAGATTTACTGTTGAAAATCAACTCAAATTTTCGTTATAAACTAGTGAAAATGCACGAATAAATATTTTGCAGACTACCAGTTTTCTATTGGATATTTTTACAATGAGTTTTTAAAAGATGAAATATAAAATAAATAAAAAATAAAGTAAAAATAAATATTTTTTACTGTTTCTATTAAAACACACATGCTCTAACAGATATCTCACCTTTTAAAAGCTCATAAAACTAGTAATCTGCAAAATATTTATTCGTGAACTTTCACTACTTTCTAACGAAAATTTTGGGTGGTTTTTAACAGTAAATATATTCATTAACATAAAAAAAACCATGTTCTTTGACAACAAAGAATTGGAATATGCTGGTTAGGACAGCATACAAAAACAAAAATAATCCTAATCAGGAGCGAACTCTCAGTTTTCGATCAATAAAATAACTCTGTCATCTTAGAATCATCTGTTGTTAGGAAATGAATGTTAGGAAAAATATTATTGTTCAATGTGAATGAAGAGGATTTCTTTACTCAACATATCTGTGATAAATAGCTAACAGAAACATTATTTAGTAATCAATTATGTCAAGTACAAAAAATAATACAATCTGTTTCTTCCGTCGCATTTGTTCTTCTTACCTGTCTCTACTCTACACTATCTTTTTAGATAATGAAATACTCCCGCTCCCCGTAATAGAAGCCCCGGGGCTTCTAAACTGTCCAAGCGTTCAAAACTTTTAGGGGGGAGGCTTCTAATAGGTCTCACTATTTCAAGGGTTTCACGTACAAAAATTTTGTAACAACTTTTAGAGTTTTTCAGAGCTTTTCGAAGGGATTTCGAGATTCTCATGGTGGTATGTAAAATTTAAACAAGTTTTTCCCTTAAAATCCTGAAAATTTGACAGTTTTTACTTTAGAAATACTAATAAAACTTTCCGAAAATTTCAAAATTTTTTCAAATGAGGGGTTCTTCTAATACATTTTTCACATCGACCTCTCCAAGGGGGACTTCTATTATGGGGGAGGGGGGTTAATATGTAACGAAAGAACATAATGGGTTTTATAGAGCAGAAAATTTTCTATCGAATGAAGTCTTAGAACGTCAGTTAAGTGCCCGAAAGGCCTGTTATTATTTCTGCGTCATCCGTTATATAATCCATGCCCAAAGATGTGGATGTGTTTCATACTGTCTAAATCAGAGTTTGGCACGAGCCGAATCAGAAAGCTTTATAGACCAGTTGGGCCGGAACGGCAAGTTTTCTTTGTCGGACGGGGCCTTCTCTTTCTTTCCGAGAGCATATGATTAAATACATCAGTAAAACCACTATAAACATGTTCGTAATGAATATTGTCATATTTCTTTTTCTAATATGTAACTGAATAAACAGGCTATCTAGTGCATACAAAGATTGGAAAAAATCCGTGAAACTTTAATTGATAGAGTTTTGTGTTAGAAGCTCATTTATAGCAATTTGTCAACCAAGCCTATTTGTGTTAAAGATACAAGAGACTGTAAACAACTGAAAAAGGTCGGATCGTACACGGATCTCCACCTTTTGTCCTTGGATCTGGTCGGACCGTAAAATTTTTAAGCATGGTTGGGCCGAGCCGAGATCAAGCCTCAAGCTTTCTTTGTCGGGTCAGAAATTTTCGGCCCGTGTCGATCTCTGATCTAAATGTTCTTTTTGCTAAAAGTCTTTATTATAAACACAGATGGGAGACTCAAATTCAATTGTTTACGATAACCTTCGACATGATTATTAGTACACGATCTTATTCCAAAGACTCCAGAAATCAACTGAATATCTTGGTTGTTCAATATACGTTCACAATACATAATCGATCAATTTAATACATTTTCTATCAATTTATCGAAGAATGATTTTATTATATTTAAAATGCATCATCATTGTTTGAAATTAATTTTATTAAACCGTATTTTTTGAACTTTTTTTCATAGGTTTTGTACAAAATTAAAGTGACAACTTTTCATAATTTACGCGAGAAAGTGTCAGCATTCTACATGGCAACTTGAAAATCAATCAGTATTGACTATGGTCTTACACAATCGACATCATTCATCTCATGTATGTGTACTATACGATTGATAGAATAATTTTGGTGTTGTACAAAGTGTCCCATTTAGCATTTCAATGTTAATTATTTACAAAGCATTTCTAATGATGATTCTAATACTACACTAGATATGGATTATTACAAAATAAAGAGTTAATCATCTAATGATGGTACGAGTCATTTGTTGAGGTCTCATCAGTGATTTTCATGTTTCTAGCGCGATGATGGAAAAATGGGAATAAACAGATAGAATAGAATATTTATGTGATAGAATCAAATATTGGAACCGCGGTCCTTCTCTAAAAGAGTACAACAAATTCATTAATTTTGTTAGTAACAAAAACTACAAAGTACTTACAACTTTTTTCACTTGATGATCATAAATTTGAGGATATTGGAGTTGTTGGTTTTCCCATAATAGACATGATAATAGAATTTGTAAACGAAATTGAACTGAGAGTCGATATTGTGTTTCAAGATAATGCTCCCCTTCATTTTTATAGTGTTTATGCGATTTAAACAATGTCGCTGTCGGATCAATTTCAGAAATGGATGCGCTTTCAGTGAATGGATGTATGAGAAATACTTCAATTTATTTGTCTCTCTGTCTATAATAGGCAATTCTTTTCACTTCGGGCGTGATATGAAATTAAAGTATACAAAAGTGTTTCATTTTGTATAAAAGAACAAAAATTCTCTATCCCATATTGAAATCTTATTTTATTTG
This sequence comes from Didymodactylos carnosus, assembly GCA_905250885.1. NCBI lineage: Eukaryota > Metazoa > Rotifera > Eurotatoria > Philodinida > Philodinidae > Didymodactylos > Didymodactylos carnosus. The sequence continues at coordinate 1,520 of CAJNOQ010001705.1, read as the reverse complement.
TATAAGAAATCAGAGAATGTGTTCATTCCAAATTGAGATCATTTTCTGAATATAATTAATAAGTCTAAAAAGAGAAAAAGAGTGATCTCTCAATCAATGGAAAAAGGAGCCGTTCGATGATATATATTTTTTCATTCTTTCTTCAATTACACGTATGCATCTAACGTTCCAAAGTGGCTTTGTTTGCTCGATTTATGTATTCATTTTACTAGAAGTAAACTCATTTATAGTTAATTGTTGACTCTTGTTTATTATTATTAATGTATATCATCTCTAATCAATATTGTCGATTTAGTATGTTGGTAATTATTTAGAAAGTGTGTGTATTTTGTTTTTGTTTTTTTTGTTCTAGATAATTCTCGATATGGCAAATGGTGACGAATTTCTATCAGAATTACAACAAATTCGTAATAGTGATGATCATTTAATAGTTATCACATTGTTACTTGATATTGGTAGAAACTTATTACAAGATAAAACAAATTTACGAAATAATACGTTGCCTATTGAATATGTTCATGAAACATTTCAGTCATATCCCGGTGCTATCAAATGTCTAATTGATATGGGTTTTGAAAAGGTACATTATTGACATTTAACAAAACTTTTATGAATTTATTTTTTTGTTCTATTTTAAAGAATGATCGTAATTATGTATTAAATAAATCATCGTCAATGGATCGTATCAGGCATATTGTTCAATTATTAGAAAATGAAGAAAATAAACAATTGAAAAATGAAAAAAATGTACGTTTTTATTAATCACTTTTCATTTTAATATCTATTCTATTCTTCTTAAGGTTGAGTCAATTATTTCATGTGAACAACGATGTGATAATACCGATCCGTCACCTACAACGTGTACAATTCCTCAACATGTTATCTCAATCTCCGATATTATGATTCCAAATCAACTTCGTTTTATTCCCTTTTTATCCATGTTAAATCGTGTTCAATCTTATGAAAATCCAAAATTAAAACAACTTATACGTGCCGTTGTACCGCATCAAGAATTAGATCAAAATATTAAACTCAAATTGAAACAACTATCAAATGAAGAAAAAGTATCGTACGACGATCTGTTATTATTAGAACTATTACAATGGTTCAAATATAAATTTTTTAAATGGTTTGATCAACCAAAATGTAATATGTGTGAAAAACAAATGGTTTATAGTGCCAGTGTAGAACCAACAGTAGCTGAATTAAAACATGATGCACATAATGTCGAATTGTACAAGTAAAATATGTTTTTTCAGAAATGACATTTTTTTTAAAGGATTGTGATTAATCTATCTCATTTTATCTTTTCAATATGCTCAAAACTCATAAAAATGACCTTATTTCATGACTTTGACTTTTTTGAGCACGTATCCGGTATGCGTAACCGACGAAATCTATTCGAAAAAAAGCACTCCCATTATATCATCATCACTATAATCGTACAATCAGTTCTCTTTCTAACCATTCACTATTTAGTCTAGTATAATACATTGTTCGATGTACATTGAAAAACTCTA
>CAJNOQ010001704.1:0-29219 GCA_905250885.1 Didymodactylos carnosus | reverse complement strand
TCAATTCTCGACAAAATGGCATATGAACGACAAGCCAGAACTTTGAGTGTTGTTTCAGCTGAACAAAATGTGATGTACCTCGAAAACGAGAAAAATGTACTCGATGTCTACTAAGTTTTTTTAATTTGAAATCTATGCTAAAAGAGAGATACAAACCGTATCCTAAGTTGCTTCTCTACACATTCAGATGTTCTCTATCTGACAGAACAGAATTCATTTCTCCTTCTTGCGTCACTCCGGTAAAAATAGCTAAATAATTACTTGCCGTAATACATCAGCGAAATGTTAATGTGATGATCTCGGTTTTTTCAAAACAAAATTATTTCATACTGTTTACATGTGAATTTAGTAGGAAAAAATGTTCTTGTCCAAATGACACCTGAGCGAGCTTAACTGGTTTACTTTTGTCCGAAATATGATCAATCTGCGCATAGCCCTAACACGTAACTCGAAAAAGCAATGATACAGCTTTTACGGAAACCAGGATTGTAAGCGCAAATAAAGGGAAGAAATTCGTCTTAGCAATAGAGAATTTCAATAGAGAATTTCAAGAGCTACAATTCTGCATATTCGGTTCGACACGACTAAACAATTTGATTTATTATCGGCAAAATACCCCTTTTTTTAGTTAAATTTTTCACGTTCTTGATGTACATCACATTTTGTTCAGCTGAAACAACACTCAAAGTTCTGGCTTGTCGTTCATATGCCATTTTGTCGAGAATTGAACGGGGAATCTTTTGGTAGTAGAATCAGTTCGACTCAGTGTAAGGAAGAGGAGAAAGATTTAAATTACTAACAGCGCAGTTATTTATGGCGCACCCGTTATACATGGATTCTTCGAAAATCGAATTCGATTTTGACATGGAAATAATTATAATTTCCAGCTATAAATTAGAAAATCACCAGTGTAGAAAATCAATTGATGATTTAAAGTTTTATTTCTTTTTTACTGTATGTCCTTATATAATACACAAAACAACAAAAGAAAACACTCAGGTTAAACAATCCTACTAGGACCTCACTAGTAATAGGATTTCTTTTGTAGGATCCTATGAAATTCTACAGTAGGAATTCTGTAGAATTCTTGATATAGGATGGCCAAAAATCCTATAGGATTCCTGTAACAGGAATCTTATCGTTCCTTACAAAAACCTACGGTAAGATTTTGTGTAGAATGCCTATTTTTTCATTCTGTATATATTTTATTTTCCTTTACGAGAACACAATCACCAACGTGTTTTGCAGCAACTCTAATATCAATACAACTCTAGTGTAGAAAATGAAAAATTCTTTTAGGCTTAAATTTTCGCGCCGAACACTCAGACATCGAAACTCTCTGCTGTTCGATGATGTGCGAGTTAGTACTCACAAGCCTTGGGCTTACCTCAGCTCAGAATCACCTCAGTCTGGCTATCTGGTATGAGGGAATAATTAAACAAATAAAAACAATATACCTGGTAGGATAAACCAGCAGAAAATCAGATAAAATCCTACAATAGGATCTTGTAAGATTCTATAAGATCTGACTACAGGATCCTATCAGGATCTCACTGTAGGATTTTTTGGCTTTGAGGTTTTTCTACAAAGTTCTACAAGATTTTTGAAGGATCTTACAGGATCCTAAAGTAGGATCCTGTAAGAATCTTGCTGGATCCTACGGTAGGGTTGTTTGATCTGGACACCCAAGTAGAGCGCTACGCCCATTGTACGCGCATTTCATTCTCTGTACGACGTACGCGTGACGTACGTTTCAATTGGTACGCATGACGACGTGTATGCACGGTCGGCGTACCAAGCGTGACCTGATTTTCTGTTTCTACAGTTCCATAATAACATGTTTATCTGACATCTATGATAAACCTCTAAAAATGGTACATAGTGCGCATTGTACACATGATATGCTTTATGTACAGTAAGTACGCATGACGTACGCATACGTCATGCGCACGTTGTGTACAGAGCGTGACGTGCGCGTACGACGGGCGTGCGGCCCGACCTGGGCAGTGATCAAATCAGGTCAAAGCTTTTAACAGTGTAGACAAAAACTAAAGAGTGACGAAGTATTGATTGCAGCTGAATTTTGACTCATTTTATTTATTTCGATTATAAGCTTTCGAATATTACATATTTATCGTAGGATATAGTAAAAAGCACAGAAGAACAAGTTAAAAGAGAAAACGCACAATTGAATAGATAATATTTGAAAAGTGAAATTTTTATGTATATATCTGTACATGTACTAGAAAGAGAGAATAGAGTAGAAACGACGCTACTATTTTGTCTACTTTGACTAAATGAGACTGCTACTGAATGAATGGCAAAAGTTTTATTGTTGTTCCCTATCTCTCTCGTTTTATCAAAATGTACTGATGTAACCTTCGGGAAAGACATAGAGTGGTACAGAGCGATTTGTACCGTTGAATCTCGGTATTTTGGATCTAATGGCTAATGGCTCTTTCAGTAACAGACGACACGATTTATTATCGCGTTCAATGATAGAGATATTGGTAAAATTAATAGAGTGTTCCGTTCTTATCACATGATTCTCGAGAGCCGATTCGAGTTTGAATTCTTCCTCGAGATGGACTGATGATTGAATTCAAAACCGTTTTCGACAAATTCATTTTTTGGATACGAGTGCTTCGTCTCAAAGTTAGATGTGATTGTTGAGATACCGTTTGACCTATTGACTTCTTTTTACTTGATAGGCTACTTGTAAGGTGTATTATTACTTTCTCAACATCTTTCGCATGCTCGGTATAGTTCGACAAGTAGTTTCTCTAACACTTTTACCGATATATTCTTCCGCGCAATCTTTACACAACACCCGAGAATTGATCTTTACGCAGACGATCTTTTACTAGAAAAAATCGTCTGGTGGTATCAGATGTTTTACAAATTACACTCAGTTCTGAAAGTGGATCGTTATTGTTAATAATGTTTTAAGTTACCGGTCTAACCCATTACTCGGTTTTCCTACATAGGGTAATTCAAATATATCGAAGTTCGATATTTTTATTTGATGTTGAATCGAGAGCTTGTATAGTACCATCAATTTTTTGTATATTATGCCTATTTTTCATCGACGTCGAACGAATCAACTCAAACTCTTTATGCTTCAGCAGCGGGGGAGCTAGTATCTCAGAGCACGGACCGGCCCTACTAAAAAAAATTTTCGTTCTTCCAAAAAAATGTTTTTTTGAAGAACAGAAGACACAAAACAATGACTTTTCTGGAACCAGAGGTGGTAATCATACCCCAGTAGGTACGCCCCTGTGCTTCAGTTCATTTTTGGAGCAAATTCTGGTAGTTCTATTCACTAGCGCTGAGACAGCTAATGTTCTATACTGTTGAGGTACTTGACTTTGTCATGTTATCATAAGGTTGTTGATTAAAACTGGGCATCTAATCTCATTTATCAACTCTACATCGCCAGTGAATTGAATAAATATTATAAATGAGATGACCATTTGTCTACCATACAAGTTTTAACTTGTCGTCCAAGTCCAACATCAAATAAAAATATCAAACTTCGATATATTGAATTACAGGTATGGGGATATGCTATAGGGTAGCAGTCTCATTTAGTCAAAGTAGACAAAATAGTAGCGTCGTTTCTACTCTATTCTCTCTTTCTAGTACATGTACAGATATATACATAAAAATTTCACTTTTCAAATATTATCTATTCAATTGTGCGTTTTCTCTTTTAACTTGTTCTTCTGTGCTTTTTACTATATCCTACGATAAATATGTAATATTCGAAAGCTTATAATCGAAATAAATAAAATGAGTCAAAATTCAGCTGTAATCACTACTTTGTCATTCATGATTCAAGTCCTCTTGATTAAAAAAATCAGTCGTTCCAAAAATTAAAGAGGCTCTACGAACCAGCTCAAATCGAGATAAACAAGTGAATGATTGTGTTGCATTTTTTCACATATCCATTGAAAGCCATAGTCTCTTATTTCAAATTTTTGTAGATGTAACTCTTGTAAAACATCATTTTTCTAGAACATATACCTCATGTATAGAAAGAAGTAAGAGTCGATTCAGAAAATTCAATTAGTACCTCCAGCATTTGTGCGATATGAATAGCGACATCGTCCATCCAGTTTGTATGATGAAACAGTGGTATTGGTCGACTAATATCGATCGATTTTAGGCTTGGATTATATCTTAATATTGTTAATAACGCAATTAAACTATCCGTTTCCTTTGAAAAAAAGCAGATTAACTATTATGCAACTAACAAGAAAGAAGAATGATTAATCTTTTACCAAGTCAGAATTTGATAAATTCAAATGTTCTAACGTTACGTTAACTTGTAGCATTTCTGCAAAGGCCATTCCACCCCCTTCTCCGATGCTATTGTCTGCTAACGAGATGCTTGTGAGAAATGTATTTGCCTAATAATAGACGCAAATAAATATACTATTTCAATAAAAAGATTCTAAATAATAGCTAACCTTTAATGCATTAGCAATTGCCTGTGCGCCTCTTCGATTTATATTGTTTCCTTGTAAATTTAATATTTGTGTATATCCATCATTCTGAAATAAAGGATAAAAACACTTTAATTGGTACTACGATTTTGTTTACCAGATTCGTGCAGTTATCTTCGAAACACGTACGTACAGAATTTCTCATAATACATACTTGTTCAGTTTTTAGTATCTGCAATAGCGCTTCTGATCTTCTTTCTGCACTTCTGAGAGAAAAAAAAGTGTGTACTGTGCCGTTTATTTATTTATTTTTACTCTTTCATAGCGGTACAACTGCTTAGCAAGCCTACTATCCGGGCCTTCATCACATTTTCATTTTCTCGTCCAAACAAAAGATGAATTTAATAGTGATTAAATAATGGATTTTGAACCTTCTGTTAAATGCTACCTGCTAACTGTTCTGTCTTCATTCGCCGTGTAAGAACGATTCTAAGGATAGGCGAAATAAAGACTAGATATAGTCTGTGCACTCGGGCTCACAGATACTCTGCCTAAGGTGGTCCTCATTAACGATACTGGAAATCAAATAGTGAAAATAAATACTGAACGGAAATTCTAATAATTCTAACTCTGTTTACCTTCAAAAATTCACCGATTAATGTTGCTCCTTGATCTGAAATTCTGTTGTATCTATAGTCGATGAAATCTTGAATTAAAACGATGTGATAGGAGTAGCGTTTCATTATTTATACCTAAGGTCGATATGTGTTATCATATTTATGGTTTGTAGTGCTGGTAAAATATACTGTAATTCTTCATCTCTAATTCTAAGTGCGGACAAAGATTTTTGATTTCCATTCAACGGCAGTATATTATCTTGATTGCTACAAGGAAAAGCATAGTGTGTTTTCTAAGATACGAACTTAATACTTTAAAAAACTTACTTGTAGGATGATTCATAGATATACCGTAGAGCACGTCCTTTAAGGCTATTAAGAGTTTTGACAATACCTTCGTGAGGTTTACGTTTATCTTTCAATGAAACTTGCTCATATTCTGCAGATAATGCTTTCATTTTTCTCCGCTAATAAAGAGAACACTCACTTCTCAGATCCAATGTGAACAAATACATGCTATACCCTACGAGCTTCCATTATGATTATCTTTCCTATGGTAGTGCCTCTAGCAGCCAAAAAGGAAAGAACATTCAGTTTTTATTTACTTTAATATAATATTGCGAAGAGATGATCATTAGTAGAAAAATGCATTTGAGCGCGTTTTTCTGTGTGTAATATTTCCGAAAATAGCGGCATACTTTATAATTTGAATTATATAAATTATGTCGCTATATACTTAGTCAGTAAATGATTTACATAATTCTTACGCGTGAGAAAACTCCCCTTTCAGACGTATCTTAGGAATACTTAGTAAGATATCGTTATTTTACAACTTTATTTTTAATTTCTTTTTGGTCATTTATATAGCTCCCAAAGAGCAAAAAGGCTTCATGTCTGGGAGAAAATTTACTAAAGTCAAAATTCACACTTTGAGGAGTCGTAAATCTAAAAAAAGGTAATCTAAAATAGAAAATCAAAAGTTTCTCGAAATTTCTGTTTCTTATATATTTCTACGGCTGCAAAACACAAGGACGAATGACAAAAAACGGCTACCGCGCGGTATTTTCGAACAGCGCATGAATAATTGTCGGTATTTTAAAAAAAGCACCACATGGAAAAGCAGTCAATAGAAACGGGTGGTATTATGGTAAGATTTTTATATAAGAATCTGATCAGATTCACCAAAGAATCGAATAGGATCATTATGGGATCCTTTCATAAGGTATGCAGAATACAACTAGCTCATACTTATATAAAATCTCGATAAAGTTTGGTAAAAATACCACATAAATATTTTTTTGAATATTATATTACCTTGCTCATCATCTAGCTCAAACTGATGCATAGTCATGGTGCTTCGTGTTTTACACGGACGTTTCTTCGAAAATACGAAGCGTTTCTGCATTACACAGCAAATTGGCGAGAGAAAAGAAATCAATATAATCAACAATAACACTATATTACAGCACCACCTAGTTCAATTGCTGCAAAAACTAATCTACATGCATCCAATCCATTCTCATCAACGATTCTCTATTTTGATCGTTATGCTTTGAGCACTCTCTGGTCTGTAGATAAAGTTCAATGGTCTATCGATCAAATAGAGGTGCGATGTCAGATAATCTTATGTCTCTTAATTACTCAAAATGTGCATAGATTTATTTTACAAATCATAATCAATCAGTAGTCGATCATCTCAGTTTCACTATAAATAACACAGTAATTAAACGGGAAATGTCTGTTGTTCTTCTTGGAATGAGACTAATGTCGAACCTTTCAATGTCAAACCTTGGTGTAGTGTATGATAGCAAGTAGTATACATAAAGAGCAACGATCTCTTCGGAAAAACTTGTCAATTTATTTTGATTTCTTATTAAAATCATTGATATGACTAGTACTTGCGGTGCTCTCACGGTCCTCCAACAGGACTATCCTTCACCCGCTAATAATGCAAAGGACACATAAAAGTAGCTCACGTTAAGGTAAGATGGATCAAAAAGTCTTATAACAAAACGAATCAATCCTTCTGTTTGGCAGCCGACTTATGCCATTTTATTTTAAGACGGATTCTTTTTAGAGTGTATTTGTTTGCTTTTTAAAACGATTGTAGCACTCGCAACAAAATGTAGAGGAAGACAAAGTTCTGCGAATTTAGGGCTGAAAAACATTATGCCGTTACGCTCTGTATTTTTCAAATAAAACTTAAACAACAAACGTTCGCTAGTTAATTATTCTATCGCATCTGCAGAATGTTTTATCGCATATAATGACAAAATAAATCAAGTTTCTCCTTCGGAGAAAAGTAGAAAACAGTTTGGAAAAAAGGTCATAGTGTTTCGCTTTCCAAACCATTCTATGTATATATTGTCACCCGTTGTCTGTCTCATTGAAAAGGGAATAGCGAAATCATTGACAATTGTTGAATTATCTGAAGCAGGAATTTTTATATAGGTTTAAATTCTATTCAGGGATTAACAAGCTAAAACAGGAGAGTAAAAAAGTTCCTTCTTTCTTCAATAGTATCATAAATGAACCATGTTATGTCAACGTAACATTATGTTGTAAAAGAAATGTACCCAACATAAAAGGTATTTTTAGTAATTGAAGAATAGAAAGAGAAAGTCATGCTACGATAATAAGTAACTCAGCCGAATATACAATACAATGCATTAACTGTTTTATTTTTGTTTATCGGCCGATCTCCTACATAAAGAAGAATGCGTCATTTAAATTTTAAATTTTTTCTTTTCTGCTACTTGATAATTATAGGATCCTTGCACTTACATTTGTTGACTATCAACCAAAGGCCAGTGTAAGACTGAAGACATCTGGATCAGTGGTTGCTATACGTTTCAAAGTTGTATGCTGTTTTTTTTTCTACAATGGCTCCAAACCAATAACTTTCGAAAACCGAAGAGTTTTATAGGAAATAATTCAAATATCATTCTGAATCTTTCTCAGCCCATTACACGTGTTCGTTTAAGTTCAAGTTTTTCAAACCGAGCATTCGAACAGTCCTTTTATGGTACAAATTATTATTAAAAAACGAAATCTGTCTAACAAAAAAATGTTTTGTAAAAAGTATGTTCATCAAGTAAATAAAGATGAAGACGTATTAGTTTGATTTTCAGTCGATAACAACTTCTTGTTTTTCATAAATTGTTTTTATTGCTCTTTTAAAGTTAAATGTTTTCTTCAATTCTCCCTTTTTACTAGACATTGTTGATAGATATTGCAGATGTCATTACGAAACTGTACTTCTGAATCGAATATTTGATGTTTGTGCGGATATTGTTTTATTATGTGATTGAACTGTAGTTGAAGGTGATTTAAACTAGCTCGATTTGCTTTATTATCTGGCGGTATCAGAACCGAACGGTATGTTTTTTGTTTCATTAATCGTGCACGATTAAACTGACTTTTTTTCAAGATGATGTACATGAGCGTTAGCTAGGAGAACAATATCATTGTTATTTAGCAAACGTTTCTTTTTAATTGGTGGCGATATTGATAACAAAGGAAAGGGACTACGGTCGGCGCCAAAATATAGTACGGCTGACTGTTTTGTGAATAACTTTTTATAAAAAAGAGATAGAGATCTGGGGTTTTCAGATTCTGAAAGTAGACAAAATTTGCCATAAATCCACGTGAAAACCAAGATCCGCGGACCACCTGCAGGTGGTAAGCCTTGTGGGTTTTCCAAAGGCAATGTTCGCCGGACACCTAAAAAAATAATTTTTTTTTGTTCTCTTTGGGTTTCGAACCACTGACCTCTGCTCTTCGAATCTCTCTACAAAAGCCCTATAACTTTTACTAGATCTCTCTCTACCCTTCTGGAAAGGATACGGATTCCTGCGGACCACCCTAATATCAGCTATTTTAGTTTCTGTCATGTCAGCGGCTGTACAGTAGTTTTCCTTGATTTCGGTCCACCGTTTTTTCGACTTAATTTTGATCGAATTATATAGATTAAATGATTTTCTCAAATTTGTTGGTAGCTAGAGGTCTGTGGGACAGTCGGAACCGGTTCTCGATGGTTGAACACTCGTTTATTAATGTATTTCTTACATCATTCATATTATGTGCTTGCTTTCATTACAATAACGTCACAAACATATTCTTCTAATTTTGCTTCAACTCGATATATATTCGAATTTTTCATTTTATCTAATGTTATTTTGATTTCCTAAAATTCTTGAATGGTTTTTGGGAACAACTAAAGTGACAAAGATTGCTACAACACAAAGAATAATGCAATGTATATTCAAGTTTTTGACATTTTAATTCTTGATTGTTTTCATGATTGATATGATTTGATTCTGATAGTTTATCTGTTGTTTTGTTAATCGGTGGTTGAATGCTCGACAGTGTACTTTTCTCACACGTATCTACTATGAATTGAACATCGGTACAACGTACTATTTTAGTTTCTGCGGATATTGGGAGTACTGCTGGTGATGTGTCGGTGAGCAAATCAACTATAGGTACGGTGTCGGTAGATAGAGAGGAGGAAGTTCATATTCAATTTCGATGAGTGTTAATCACAATATCTGCGGAGTATTAGCATTTGTCGTTGTCTCTATTGCTACAGATGTTATTGTATGTTCATGTGTGTTTTCTATGTTCAGCTGATTATTCAATGCTTCATTTTCTTTCAATTCAATATGAACTGTTGTGAGATGCTGAATATTTTTATCCTCTGTTATCTGAGACAGACCTTGAGTTAAACGAAAGTAAAAACTGATTGTTTAATCAAACAACATCAGACAAAGGATGAAGTTCAATAGCATTCGTTTGATAATAGCTTCTCTGACTACTCAAAATACATTTTTGTAAAAAATAGATACTAATTGAGTCTTCAGCCACTAAAACTAAATGTTTGAATCTTTAAATATTGATAGAAAAATACCAGACCCCTTTCAACGTACGAAGTCAATGATGTGTAGAACTCGGAATCTATTCGTACCGTTGTTGTACTGGATGTTTTTTTAATAAGTTCAAAAACCGAATAATGAGTAATATTTTGTCAATGGAGCACATAATGCTGCGGGACCGATACTGAGACTAAAAAATATTTTGACCGGACCTGAAACGAAGGATTTGTTTGACATTTTCGTAAAAACGGCGAAAACCTGACCTTTTTTCATGCTTAAATATAGGTTTTTCAGAAACCAGGACGGGACAAAAATACATTTAGATAAACGAGGTTGATGTTTTGTTTAAATATTTTCTCAATTTTCCAAAAAATAGTTCAATATCTCGCTGATGTTTGAGAATAACACGTATTAGGGACAAACAATGAATAAGACTGGAGCTGTATATTTTTCCACTAACTCATTAACAGTTGAAAAAACAAATATAAACTTTTTCAAATTAAACTTTTATAGAATCAAGATTGTCACAATTTACAAACATAATTTCGATGATGATGACAAAGTACAACATTCAAAGTCATAAAAATAAATATTTGCAAAGAAGAAAAGTTATCATACTTTCGCTTCTTTTCAACAGCATTTAATTACACATTCCTCGAATAAACAATTAAAAAACTCAACATCATTATATTCTGACCCTTTCAAGCTTGAGAACAGATTTTATATAACTTTTTATTCTATTACTTCAATTGCCATATTTCAGTCAGTCTGTTCGCTTCACGGATGTCGAGAAGGAATACTCATTCAAAAATAATCAGCTAGCTTTTATTTCAAAAATACACAACATGAATATACGGTAATGAAAGCTCAAAATAACTGACGCTACATGACTAGGAAAGTCCATTGATTATTTACAAAAAAAAAATGAGAACAAAGCATGGTGCAAAAGATCAATAGAGATTCAGACAAACAACACTAACAAAGTAGAGTCAAATAAATCCACTTTTCATTTATGTCACTAACTACGAAAGAAAAACTGAACCAATTGAGTATAATAGTATAGAAATATAAAAACAAAACTATAAAAGTGAAAACTTCTGTTATATCTCTCATTTTCCTACCCTGCAACTTAATTCGTCAATTTATGTTACTTAAAAAGACTATTTGTTTTTGATTTCAGCGGTTGCCCATCGTATAACTGTACAAACTATTAACACTGTTGAATTTTAAACTCTTTTGTGTTAAACATAAATAACATTAACTACAGACAATATAAACAAATGTCTGTTAAGTGCCTAATATGAAAATTAGTTATACACCATTTCCAGGATTATATTGGTACAGACGATCATTCTCGAATATTGAATAGAAGGCCAGAAATATTTGTACGATATAAGTACCACCCATCAAATCATTAAAACTCATTTTTAAATTTGACTTGTCTAATTCGGTCCATGATGAGAGAAGTAATGAACAGAAACCAGCAATCGAAAACATTAAATGAATAATGCCGTTTTTAAGTATTTTTTCATAACGTAAACACATTAAAAACGACACTAACAATGGTATAAAACATAATAAATGGACTAGATAACATAAGGATGACATAATATAAATATTGTAAGCGAGATTCATTTTACCAATTATTTGCTTAATACGAGAGATAAGTTCAATCTCACTAATTTCAGTAGAATTTGTTTCATTATAATAAATTCGATGTATTTCATTGACTAATTTTAGATTATCAGACGAACTAAATGAATCTAATGTATCGATGTTCGTACCATTTTCAGTTTGGTTTAAATTTTTTATAGTAACATGATAAAATTCAAACGATACAAATACCACAAGTAAAAATAATATGAATGTACAACATGCAGAACGGATAATTACTTTAGTTATGGGCGTACACGACCTATAACAAAATAAGATGAGTATAAACATTCATAAAATGTTAGGAGATTCTCATAATGTGTTTTCATAATGAAGTTAATCAATTGTATTTTTAATATCCGGTCAGGTGGTTACCTCAAGTCAATTATTAATCAATTATCTTCTATCTCTGATTTAACACTTTCAAAGTGAAAAAAAGAATAATTTGTGGTGTTTCACAAGATTTTATATCGTTAAACTAGTATAGATCACAGAGAATTTGGGAAACGGAACTTTTGAGCAAGACTTTGGTCAGTGTTTCTTGGCATACACATACGATAGTTACACAAACACTAATTGCGAACATTATGATATCACTGCTGAACTACTTACATTATGCTGCAGGTAAATCGTAACGAATGTAGAGGCAGAAAATAATTGATCAGCTAGAAATCGTTTTGATCTAAAAAACAAATTATGTTATTTATTTAGAAAAACTATAGAACTAACACTGCAAGTCTTATAAAAATGTTCAGTTTTTCTGATTTTAGTGTAAGGCGAAAGTATTTTAGACTCTTTCATTTTCATAAATTTATTACTAGTAGAAGTGCCTTATCTCGATTCAGCCTTTTAATAACGCGACTATTACATAGGCTGAACAACCTCTACCAGTGCACAATTTTCTAAACCTTATAATTATGTTAAAAAGTTATTGTTGTTTCATTTTGCAACGAAGTTCAAAGTTTATTCTGTACTTTCTCTGATCTTATTAGAGAATTTCTGGATACGTTGGTGATTGTGTAGAATCATTAATACTGTATTTTCTCCAAAACAGATACATTAATGTTCATTAGATTGTTGTTAATAATGAAAAAACAAAATCTTTTATCTCATATTCTTAATGTACTAGAAAAAGTCAAGATTTATATAATGGTATTAAGAACGAAGATTAGTAATACACAAACACGCTGCTGGATTACTAATCTTCGTTCTTAAATTATTGCTCTTAAGTAAGTTAAATAATAGTATTATTATTACGATACATACAGATAATCAAAATAATTATTCATCTTATTAAAATAAAAAAAAACACTAAAACAAGACAAGTCAGTTCCTTTTTATTCGTTTTGCTCTAAATAATTTTTTCTAGGGATATATTTTAAATGAAATTCTGCTTTTAATGAACCGACGCCTAACAAAAACTGAGAATGACTTGCTACGTTATAATGAGTGAATATGTAATTATTAGTTATACTAATATTTTTTTTACTCTTCACCCTTCACCTTGGTTTTCTAGAAACTTTCTTATTTTTTATAAGATATAGTAAGACTTATAAAATGACTGTCTTGCAGTTGCTTCATCGATATTTTTCTGTTTTGTCGTTTCTTTACAATATTGAATTGATGAGCCGAGGCTTGGTGCTGACTGCGAGGAAGTTTAAGTGGAGTAAATATCATTAAGTTTGACCGAGATAATTGGAAAACACAAATGTACAAGAATGTGCCATCCATGCACTGCAAAATAGAGTTAGTTCCTCTTCTTTGGTTAAGAAAAATGAACCAAATATGCAGAAAAGATATTAGAAATATATAGCAGCGTTTAGAATCAAAAACGCTTACGAATACTTCAATTTGATACTATTGATTTTCTTTGTTTTAATCTTGTATTTTTGCATCAGAACCAAAAATACGTGGGGCCCTTTGTAGAACTCTCCCTCAGTTCTGCTCCTCAAAGGTTTTTGACAAATAAAGAGCAAAACCTGGTTGGTTTTCGTTATAGATCAATAACTTTTACCTCTTTTCTATTACTATCATCTACAGTGCTAGATAATTCCGATTCTGCGGCTGGGCAAGTAAAACAGAGGCAATCAATCGAATTTCAAAAAACATAATAGGGCTCGCAGACAACAGATTATCTCAAGCAAATTTAAATTATTTTATATTTATTAATTCATTCATTTCTTAGAAATTGAAGTTTTCTCGTATGGTGAACTAGCAAAAAACTGAAAATATGACCTCCATTTCTTATGCTACAACGTTGTCAAGGTCAAATTGTTGTGGTTAATATATATTTGCTTTCAAACAATTGTCAAGTTAAAAGCAAGACTTTCTATTTCTATATGGACTTCCTGCACTAATTAATAGATATATTAAAAATCTTTCCGCAAGACACTTTTCTGCAAGCGTGTTGTACAGACCTCAATTTACTAACACACTTAGGTCTTCTACTTATCTCTGACTACTTAGTAAGTTTAGCATAGGAACGCAAGTATAGAAGTATGGTAGGTCGTGACTAAAAATGGAAGTTGGTATGGAAGATGGAAGTTGGAAGATGACCGATTGGTTGAAATTTTAGTATCTAGTAATGCAGTTTGAAACTGGAATCGTATTTTAAAAGAAAATATTGCCATTTATCAAAGACTATAATAACTCTAAATTCTATCAGAACACCGTGTTTCTTATTCTTTCCACGGCCAGCGGCGATAGGTGACGCAAAGTACAACGTGTAATGATCTAAGTCGTCTTAAATCGAGAGTGTTAGAATCGAGGATAATTAATCCATTAACTTTTTCAAGTAAATTTACTTGCATTAGACCAGTGAAGTACTTAAATTTTATTTGTCAAGTACTTTCTCAAGTACTTGCAAGTAAACTTACTTAAAAAAGTCTAAAAGTACTGTCTTCATTACTTAATCCAAGTACTTGCGCAAGTACTTGGTTCAAGTACATTCACTAGGGTAAGACTTGAACGGGCTTTCATTTATAATAGGCTCCAACGTTTAGGTAAAACCCATACAAGGTCTGGAGCACCATCAGCAAGCAAGCTGAAGTGGATATTTTTAAAACTATTCGTAAGTTCTTTAAAGCGTCTTAATTCCTGTCAAATTCAAATTGTTAATAAATGTTTATACTGTCACATATTTTGTTATTCATAAGAAAAGTCAAAAATCATCTTCGCTGATATTGAGTATATTCGCCAATGGTGTTCGACACTAAAATACAGTAGGCATCTAGCAAAATTGGAGATATCTCTTCTAGCACAAGATATGCGTGTGCAAACATTGCGATATGTGTGACGTAAAAGAACGAGGCAGAAAAAAGAAGTTTAAAAAACTGTTGAAAAAATAAACTAATGAATGAAAATAATGCTGCACTGACTTTTCCTCTTTCTTCACACGACAAATGAGAAAAAGAGAATATCTATCGTTCATAGATATCTTGAAGATGTACGTCGTGCATGTGCGAGAAGAGATATCTCCAATTTTGCTAGATGCCTAGTAAAGCATTCACCATCTTAGAGAGAACGTACGAGATGGTCGAGGTGTACTTGAGCAACTTTTATTTTGTTGGTTTTTTAACTAAATTTGTCTCGACTATTTTCGTTGAATTTGTTGACTATTATAAAAGGCCTTGTCTACACTACAAAAGTTAAAGGAGCTTTAAGAAATTCTATTGGCTAAAAGTTAGTTTAAGCCAATAGAATTGCTTAAAGCTCCTTTAACTTTTGTAGTGTAGACAAGGCCTAAGCAAAGAGAGAGGAAGGATTGATAGTTGAAAATAATAACCATATATTGTATAATTACCGTCTCTTTAACCAAAAAGTTTGGCTTTTTTGTACCCGACTTTTTGATATTCTTTGTCAGTTTTGATGATTCTCTCAATTTTTCCATATTTGGTTTCGGTTGGATAATTGACAATCCCGCATTTCGTTTTGCAGCCATTATGCGGCTACAATCGCCGCCTTTCTTGTTGATCCGGAAGAACGGACATGTGCACGAAGGTATCGAATGATTATGTTTATCGACCTGTCTAAAATCCACCATTCGAACTTCGCTTTTGGCTTTGTTCTCCACGATTCATACACCTAAACAACCGAAAATGAAAGACATTATACAAGTAGAATCTTTATTTGTGTGATGCAATAAATACGAGCGGTTTTGTCAAATCTAACAGAATCATCACTGACAAATATTTCAGACAATTGAAACGCTGTTAACGGTTTCAGTTTGTCTTCCTGCACGGGTACATATTTAAATTCATTATCCAATCGTTTTATGTTGTTAATGCTTCCATTTGGATTAATCATAGCCAATGTTAAAAAAACCGATTTGTCCATCGCCCAAATATCAAACTCCTCACGCAATCGACAGTCACCTGAAGTTAAAATAAATCGAATTACGTTGAAGCCCGAAAATCTGACCTTTAGCAGCCAACATAACAAGATAACAATATCCTCAATAAATGTCCACCCCATAAAATTGTTGAAGCTTATTGAGTATCGACACAAGACAATCGAGCGTCCCAATGCGCCATGCAGTTAGCTCCTTGAAGACAAAATTCACGCCTTCAATCGCGTTACATGTCACGTCACCATCTTCGGAAATTCATGTTGTAAATTATGTAAATTTACAGTCCAACGCCCTTTGAATGAAATAAAATTCAGCTTCATGTAGACAACAAATATAATCAACGGGAAACCTATCCACTTCAAACCATCATAAAAAAAAAATCCATGGTGCCTGCCGACAAAAATCCCGAATTTTTATACTATCCATCACTGAAAGATTATCTACATCACCTCCGATCTGTATTGACAGCCTCCGCTGACATAGACCAGGCACTTTCAGAATATCGATCACCAACACATGATTTTAAGAATCTGTGGTCTGTGTTGACATACACCGGGTACTTTTACCACACCGATCATCAAAACGTCACTTTCAACATCAGTAGTCTCTATTGACATGCACCAGTCACTGTTAGAAAATCCAACACCGAAACATCACTTTTAGAATCAGTGGTCTGTGTTGACACAGACCAGGCAGTTTTAGAATATCGAACACCGAAACATCGTTTTCAGAATGGATGGTCTGGGTTGAGATAGATCAGGCACTTTTAGAACACATCACTCTAGGATTATTTCGAAGATCATTGGTCTATTTTGAGAATCTGCGTTACCAAAGACCAGGCACTTTTAGAATATCGAACACGGAACCATCATTTTCCGAATCTACGGTCTGTATTGAGATAGACCAGGCACTTTTAGAACATTGATCGCTGAAGCCTTATTTTTAGAATTTAAGGTCCGCTTTGACCTAGACTAGACACTTTTAAAGTATCGAACACCAAAACAGCATTTTTAGAATCTTTGGTCTGTGTATCGTGTAATATAAAAATTACAATGAAATAACAACCAGTAATTATGAAAAATCGGCAATTAAATGTGCATCATATCTTTGAATTTCGAGCACAAAAGAATTTTATTTTTCCTTAATTTCGACGAAAAAGCGGTTGCTGAACAAGCGAGAGTTGAGACCAGCAGATTAATTTGTGTTTAACAGAGATGCCGGTCAGTCTGTTTATCATTTTGACACTCTCACCCTCATCCCACGCATCGAAATTGTAAAATAAATAAATGAATCTATACAGAAACGAATTACGATTTTCAGAGCAAAGAAAATTCACCTGATTCATACCTTGTGATGCAGTCGACAGAGACGAACGATAGTGAACCGATCAAGTTAAGCAGGAAACCTAAATGTCAGAGGACGCCCGAAAAACATGATAGCGTACACGACCAGATTGGAACTAGAGATCAAGCCATCTGATGAGACACTTAAGCAAGGTCGAAACTAGTAATGGCAGCTTCCACTCACCTTCATACACTTTTTGATTTAGCATTCTTCATGTTGGCTGTCCTTCTAGGCTTCCATATGAATTACCTCTTTTGAATATTGAGATGTTCTTTGAATGGCTATGCAGCCTCTTGTGATTCAAAAACATACCTGATAATGAACCCTTAAGCAAGGTTCGATACGCTTATGCTTTGAATCTATTCTAGAAACTCACATCCTCACCCTCGACAGTCTCATCAGCATTCCGATTCTCTTATTTATGATTATTTGTGTTTGAACTCTATATAAAATTTCCCATAAAAACCATTTTTAATTGTTTTAAGACCTCGGCTGGAATTATTTTACGCTAGGAGTTCTGTTTCAATAAGACGAATACAATGCCTAAGCCCATCTTCGTTCCTCATCAAGTCACCAGTTTTTTTCGTATTCATTGCATACATGCTGTAGTTGTCATTGATAAGATTACGAATTGCGTTCGTCAAATTCTTCGCATTGGTCTGAAGTATGGGAATAGGTCTTGGTCCTAACTTATTGATAAATACTCGATCGCCGTTAAATGGTTGATCAACTCCGAAAGGTAATATTAGTGTAAGTAAGCCTTGCATGTGATGCTTGCATGTGTAGTACCAGCACCACCATGATGGATTATATGGAAATAACCAATCATGTGGAATGTTTTGTGTTAAGTAGAATGTATTATCAGTATTGAATAATTTATTCGTGTCCTTGTCTTGAAAGCCAACTAAAGATACAATAGCTGTATAATTTATTGTTTGCAATAGCCGATAGTATATTGTTTAAAAATTCTATTTTTTTTTGTTTATATCTTTATTGATTCTTTTCAAATAAGGCCTGCGATAGAATCATTATAGGCCTAGCTCTGAATACTAGAGTAAACAATATAAATTCTCATAAGAGAGACAAGAAGAATAAATAAAAAATGGTGCCCTTACTTTCTTACTCGCATAGGACGAATCAATCAAAAAATACGGTAAGCTAGCACTAACCTCCTAGCATTTAGTCCTGGCGTATCTTACCCAGCATAACTGAGAAATGTTGTGAATTTATGTGATTTCGCAGGAAAAGGGCACAATGTAATATAAAGCTAAAATGTTTTCTGGACACCCAGTGAAGATCCGAAGCGAGGCTGCAAATATTTCTGGTCAATTCGCCATGATAGACTATCTGTATTCTGCCAGTTTTATTATCCGTAGATGACCTTTTTTGTGTTATCAAAATGGACTGGTTTCTGCCGACATCTATCTCCCAACTACAGCAACGTTTGCTTAGTTTTCCGTTCTCTCTACATCAGTAACTATTTTTTCAGCCATCCCTTTGAATATTTTTTCCCTTGTGTAAAAAATAATTTTCTACTTCTCTCTCTTGTGATTCGCTTATCCATAGAATATCTGACAGCCATTTTTCCATATTTTGCGCATACAGACACCCACACACTCACACATACACACGCAGACAACCATTTTGTAAGACCGTAGACTAACATAAAGTCAAGGGAATATATATATAACAAACTACCTTCATATGCCTGAATTATTCTGAAATTTTAATTTTTTCTTATGATGTTGCCACTGTAAATAGTTAAAGCAGGTGTTCGACACAGAAGCGTTCTGAACGAACCTGGCGACTTGATTCAGCAGAAATGGAATAGAGATGCCTGATGGTCTAGTAACTTTTGTGCATTAATACAGTATTCAGAAAGCTTTGCTTTTCCCCGTTAGTGATTGGCGTTCTCTAATATGACTAAATGGCTTCCAGATGTTAGCCGCTAGCTCTCTCTTTCATACGAACGATTCATTTGATTTATTTGACTAATGATTAGTGAATGGAGTTGCAGTTTGATCAATGTTATTAGATAACGCTGAAAACGTTCCGCCTCTCCTATAGTTTTACTTATGGGAATGCCAAACAATAACGCGTGCCAGTGTTTCTAATGATTATGAGTACCTGGAGTACTGTAACGTGTCATATTATGGCACTCAAAATTTGACCGACAAATTATTGTACCGACCGATAAAGAATATTTTGAATTTTGTTTTCAATGCGTTCTGAAGTACTTGTAGTACAAGCGAAGTACTTGTGCAAAGTACGTGGGCATTCATTAGGGTGGCTAGAGTAATTCCAATGACCTGTGTGAATTTCAATTTGCTACTTCATATGTTTGTAAATGACTAGAAATTCGACCCATATGAATTAAAAACCAATTCATGTTCTCTATAAAGGATCGACTAAGCGACTGCGCTATAAGATGCACACTTTGCCTTTTCTTTGGTTAATCTTAAGAATATGTATTTATTGCGCTGTATGTATTTTTAATTGTCATATTCTAGATGATTGTTCTACAGAAAACATTCCAGTGAGGCACTTGAAAAAGTGCACACAAGTGCCAAGTCTGTGATAACAGGTGCCGAGCAGTGCATATATATATATATATAAATCTTCTGAAAAAGTGTTGCACTGATTTTTTTCAGTGCCGCACTGGAATTTATTTAATCAGTAACTAGTTTTTTTATTGCCGTTGCTTTTGGTAATTTTGTATTAATTAGAATGTGGTACTGGTTGACATCAGTAGCACATTGCCATAGCAAAATCATGCGGCATTACCTTATGAGAAGGAAAAGATGAAGTCAGAAAGACATTCGACATATTAAAAGTATACTGTGGTCTTTATATAGACAGAAGTTGACAAAACACAATGATAATTGAAAACAAAGGTTTCGCACTGAAGCGCATCCGTACTGGTAAAATTTTTTTATAGGATTTTTTCAGTAATGATTGTGCACTGATCCGTACGGATGCCAGAAAGAATGTCAGTATCTCGTACCGGTACGCACTAGTGCTCAGAAAAAAATTATTCCGCATTGGTGCGCATCCGTACACAACCAGTGCGGACAAAATTTGTTTGCAGGGTGGGCATGAATTAGCAAAAGAAATCTTAAGCGAATTTGTTACACGTTGTTTTCCTAATATAATCGCTGTCATGAAACAAACCGACAAGTATGAGATCGATCAACAACGATGCAGTCACGATGGTAATTAAAATCATTGAATGAAAAAAATCGATCATCATCTTCAGGTCTCAGTGCAACAGCCTAATCAACGAATAAAGATCTAAATCAGTACGTTACAAACGTTATTAAGTATCTGTTTGCTGAAAAATGATATACGAAGTCAAGAATTCCAAGATGAATGTTAATTTATCTAACACTTTTTTAACTCCCAGTTTCCGATGTTGACAAATCGTCGAAATAGCATTTGCATCATAGAATGATCTAGAAGAGCATCATCATTTAGCATGGACCAGGTTATTTGATTCTTTCATAATCGTTGTAAATAAATGATTTTTTTTCCTGTTTACATCTTCAAGTCATTTTCTTTCTACTATTGTCGTCACAATCTCCCTTAAACACCATTTTAGATCGGTTTAACCAACGAATTTAGATCTTTTGTTTTTGTAGCACTCTACAGGAAAAAACATAGTGGCAACTTGCCCTTCGTTTCAGTTCCCCGTTAGAGATACTGACGCACTCACATTTCCTTGTAGCCAAATAACTTTTGTACTGTGAGAAAATAAAACTTGCTCTTCTGTAGACTTGTGGTAGTTTCTTCGTATGTAAACTTAGCTTGCCAAAATTTCAGATTTCATCAAAAATCGTTTACGGAAAAACAAAGAATGGTGGAATTGAACGATACTGAAATGAAAGAAACTGATGGAAAAGAGACAACTGTTATGCTTTCAAAAGAAGAGAAGAAAGATGTTGATTTATTAACAATTGAAGGTAAGTATCGGTCGTTTTGTTTAATCGTTGCTGAAGGTCAGTCTTATTCTAGATATCAAAGAACAAGTGAGAACAATTGAAAAAGCTGTTACGTCGAAAGAACCTTGGTATATTCTTCGTGTGCTACGTGCATTGGCGTCAACAAGAAAACGCCTTAATGAAGATGTACTTCGTCGTTTGATCAATTTCTACTATACAACAAATGCAAGCGAAAGAGAAATACTTTTATCCTATATTCACTCTGTGCAAGTAAGCTCAAAATCGATGAATCGTATCTGACACTATTATAAAGCTTTCATTTCTCCTTTAGCCAATGGATGTCGATATGCCATCTTCAACAGCAACTGTCTCACCATCAGCTACAGCCGCATCGAGCACACTGTCAACCACAATCGGTGGAGCAGCAACGTCTCGTTCTCAAACATCTCGTTCACGTGCTATCTCATTACCTGAAGTAGATTTGTACATACATTTAATTGTACTCTTATTTTTAATTGATCGAAATCCATTAAAATCTGTAAATTTAAAGCAAATTATCAAGAAAATACTAGTTTCCACCTATTGACTCTATTTATAGGCTCCTGAATGTGCTAAACGTCTTGTTGAGAAAACTACTGTATTAAATCGTCGTACAATCGATTTACTTGCAGCAAAATGTTATTTCTACTACGCTCGTGTATTTGAATTAAATAATAAATTGGATGAAATTAGACCGTACGTATCTTCTTCACTATATCAAACTTTGTGTATTCATATCAGGTGAAAAATGAACCAAAAAACTATAAAGAAACATATTTTCGTGTTCGATGTTTCGTATACATATTTCTAGTGCTTATGATTTTTTTTATTTTATTTAGTTTTCTTCATTCTCGTTTACGTACAGCCACGTTACGTAATGATTTTGAAGGTACAGCTGTGTTGATTAATTTATTATTAAGAAATTATCTACATTATAATTTATATAGTCAAGCACAAAAACTTGTATTAAAATCGGTATTTCCTGATCATGCATCTAATAATGAATGGGCACGATATCTCTATTATCTTGGTATAACAGCGTCAAAAGATTGTAATTCATTTTTTTTTCATCAGATCTATGTTTTCTTCTTCAGGTCGAATACGTGCAATGCAACTGGAGTATACAAAAGCACATCAACATCTGTTAACAGCTATTAGAAAAGCACCACAACAAACAGCTATTGGTTTTCGCCAAAATGTGAAGAAAATTGTTATCGTCTGTGTCTATTAAGACTAATTATTTATGTTATGCTAATTTAGGCTCAAAAGTTTCTTGTGACTGTTGAACTATTACTCGGTGATATACCTGATAAAGCAACATTTAAAAATCAACAGTTAAAACGTTCACTGAATCCATATTATCAACTGACATTAGGTATCTATTACTTAGATCTGCTTTAATAATGTTTAAATTTGTTTTTATCGTACCGTTTTAGCTGTACGAGCAGGAAATTTGGCTCGATTCAAAGAAGTCCTTGAGACATTTGGTGATCGTTTTCAACAAGAGAAAACTTGGTCTCTTATTATTCGGTATGATTTTATAGATATAAAAAAAAAATTCTCTTGTAGATAACTGATGTACTGTTTGTAGACTCCGACATAACGTGATTAAAACGGGAATTAAAATGATCAATTTATCTTATGCAAAAATATCATTTGTTGATATTGCACAAAAATTACAATTGGATTCACCTGAAAATGCTGAATATATTATTTCTAAAGTAATTTAATAAATGCGCTATATTATATTAGTTAAAAAGATTCAAATAATTTTTTTCTTAAGGCTATCCGTGATGGTGTCATTGAAGCGTCGATTGATCATGAAAAAGGTTATATGCAATCGCGAGAAATTATTGATGTTTACACAACACGTGAACCAATGAATGCCTTTCATCAACGTATTGAATTTTGTTTAAAAGTTCATAATGAATCTGTCAAAGCCATGCGTTATCCACCAAAAAAATATAATGAAGAATTAGAAACTGCTCAGGTATGTTATTACCATTTTTATTACGTCTTTGTTTTAAACGTCTTTTTATTTCACTTTAGGAGCGACGTGAACGAGAACAAGAAGAATTAGAGTATGCTAAAGAAATGTCTGATGATGAGGATGATTATTAAACAGTGGCAATAATAATAGCATACGTTTAGGCAAATTCTTTTGAAGAATATGCGATGGGGTTGAAAGAATTTATTGTTGTTTCTAATATTATTTTGCATATTGTTGTTTTTTTCTATTACATTTTTTCCTCTGCTTTTAAATATAAACGAGAACTGTACTCTTATTTTGTTAACTAAACACAATTAATATTAAGAAATTGTATAGATTTAATTCTGTCTGAAGTTCGAGGTCGAATGCGGAGTATTCGCTAAAAGAATGTAATACTGAGACGTATGTAGCACTAGACTGATTTCAGAAATGAAATCACTTTTGTAAGACATAACTATTAAAGATTGATATGTAAAGATGTGCCGTTATTTCACTACTCAGTTTGAAAAATATGATGAACTATATCCAATCGTATTGTTTTTATATTGTAGATGTCGAATGATGTGTTAATGCGAAATAAAATAAAGTTTCATCAGTGTCAACAAAACATAATTCTAACGATAGTTACAATATCCTGTCAAAATGATGTTCTTTAGACGACATGCCCAAGATAAATTATCATTACAATCTCCAAAGATAGTATTACCAGTAACTATTGAGAATAATACTCATGACCAACCACAAACAGATGATCTTCAGCAAAATTCTTCTACTACAACGTGCAATACTACTAATTCAATCGAGAATGAACATTCATCATTTTCAAAAGCTGAATCAACTGAAGTAGGAGATCAAATAATATTAGATTCCAAACAATCGGGTTTATTACGTTTATTAGACTCAACTGTTTGTACAGTATCTATTGTTATCACATATTTGTTCAGTTCTAAAGAGCCAAGTGTACAAAAATTTCTTGGTAAAAAGTTATTTGAATACCAAAATGATCAACTCGATTTTTATCTTCCACAATTGCTCAACATGTATATACACATTGAATCTATAGCTAATGTCATTCATGATTACATTACATCTAGGTTTGTACACATCGAAAGAATAGTTACAAGCAATTCTATATTATGGTATATTTTAGATGTACTCAAAGTGTTGATTTTTCTCTTCAATGTGTCTGGTTACTGGATGCTTACATTGCGGACACTATGAAAAAAGCGACTAAACCTAACGATGCTGTACAATTATATTTCGATATTTTATATGAAAAATATAAACCAAAAATATGTTATACACCTACAGCCACCACATATCATCATCATTTTCCACTAGATGAAGAGAATGAAAATTTTAATGAACGAGAATGTTTACATATCCCAACGATAATAACAGATGAAAATGAACCAGTTGTTCAACCACACAACGATCCAACGTTCAATAATTCTGAATCGGTTAATGAATTTCCTATTAATGACCATTATGATACTAAAAGTGAAAGAGCATATCAAGAAAAGGGTCAAGAAAATATCAATCAAGCAAAGAAAAAAGGACACCAAAAATCAAAAAGTGATGTTTCTGGTAAAAAACGCTTCTTTTTTTTCTTCGACAAAAATATTATCAGAGTTTCATTTCAGGACTAGTTTTTAGTTTAAAAAGTGAGAAACGAACGGAAGTCGTGCGTGTGTATGAATATTTGATCTAAACTAACAGTGCGCGTGTATATTTTCCTCTAATTTCATGGGTGCCTTCCTTTTTGTTCGCTTTTGTATCACCATTTGAACAGATGAGTACAGACTTTTAACTTAAGGAATCAACATCACTTCTAGAAACTAAATTAGCATTTACCTTTTAAAATTAAAACACGTGTTCTTCTATTAATTTAATTTTATGTATTATCATATCTTAGCTCTTTTTTTTCTATATTTCTTTTAGAAAAATCGATAAACGTTAATGGTCATCGTCGTCAACCAAAGCTGTGTTTAGGCGATATAAATTCTGGTCGTGCATTTGATAATAATTGCCTTTGTTTTGAAAGTGTACATGGATTTCGTAGACGAGAATGTACATGTAATGTAAGTTGTATTTGATAGATACATACCGTATCTAGAACTCAAAACTCCAAAAATCTGTTAAATATCGATTTTTCCAACACGATGAATCAATGTATTTTAGTATCAAAAACTATTTGTTCTAACAATTTTCTGTTAATTGATTAATATGGATATATGTTTTTTTAGGCTTCTAAGTTAGGTCCTGAACACTTTTTCATGACAGCACTAGTGAATATTGGCAAAAAACTACCACAAGTACCAACAAAAGAGAAGAAAAGTAAGTATTATGTACCATGTCAGCAAGAAATGAATTTATAATTTATTTACTATAGGTCAGAATCTGATTGCCGAAATGAAACGTATGAATATGAATTTACCTGCCCGTGTGTGGGTGCCATTGTATAATTTTCAACATCATGTTGTTCGTATTGCTTATACAGAATCAACCGTATTAAATTCCAGAGATAGGGTACGTATATAGTGCGCTGTATCAAATGGATTAGAATTATGAGTAGTTTGTTTGTTATTGTTTTCTATTTATTGACCATCAATATTTTCATTTTAGTCTCCATATATTATCTATATTGAAGTTGTTGCTTGCGATAATGTATTTTGTTCTCCGTTGCCCACAAAACAGTTTGATTCAAAACTACGTTCAACACGTTCCGAAGAAAATTTAACATTGCAAAGTGAACGTTATAATAATTATCTAAATGCAACATGTGAAACGCAAAGTTTAGATGCAGAATTGATCGATTCTTATCGTTCATTTGTAAATAATGACGATGCTGATATTTGGTCAACATCGGATGAAGTAGATGAACCACCAAAACGAGCTGCATACAAGTTACCTAATGTATGCATGACTCAACATCAACTAGCACACAATGGCACCGGAGGACCAACATCTGATACTCAATCAATACGTTCGACAGAAAGTCGTTCAAGCCAACAAGAAATAATGGCGGCTGAAATAAGAAAAAGATTATCAGAAGTGAAAACAATGGGACCCATAACATTTGAAGTAATAAAATTATTATGAACTCTAAATTTTAATTTCAATTTATTTTATTATTTTTATAGCGTGATCCAGAAGATCCGTCGGCAGCCGCTTTAAAAGAACCATGGGACAAAAAAGAACAACGTTTACGTCAAAGTTCACCATATGGACATTTGAGAAATTGGCGTTTATTAGCTGCCATTGTCAAATGTGGTGACGATTTAAGACATGAATTACTTGCTTATCAATTTATGGTTCGATTAAAGGTATAGAAATTTTATTGACTATTTTATATTATATGCCAATGTTTTATTTTTTTAGGAAATTTGGCAACTTGAACATGTACCGGTATTTATCCGTCCCATTAATATTCTCGTTTTATCCAATAATAGTGGTATTTATCTCATATATGTTTAATTTAAAACACTGCTAGAATTCTTTGATACTCTATGGTTTTAGGTTTAATTGAGCCAATTTTGAATGCTGTTTCATTACATCAGATTAAAAAAAATTCCAAGTTATCATTGAGAAATTATTTCTTACGTGAATTTGGCACAGCAACGAGTGAAAATTTCTTAACAGCCACAAGAAATTTTGTGCAAAGCTGTGCCGGATATTCGATTGGCTGTTATCTATTACAAGTCAAAGACAGGTTGGAATCTGATTTGTAGAAAAGCATATCATTTTGTAGTCCAAAATCTCTTCTTTCCATTGCTGGAACGTTTTGTCTTACGAGTACATTTTCGTGATTTTTCAGGAAGGATAAAAGGTCGATTTTTTAAACTTCTGTTGCATTTTTTTCGAAATACGTTTTTCAAAAATTTATCTATTTACATATGCACGTAATTCATTAAAACTGTATCCTTTTGGCTTCAAAGTTTTACTACACATGCTAAATACTTACGCTCGTGTGTTTTTCGATGCTTTCTTCACAGTGGGCGTCAGAGACGTAGCCAAGGGCGTAGGGGGCACAGGTCTTCTCTTTTGGAAAATTAACTTGCATCAGAAAGAATCGATCACTCTTCTTTTATTCTAATCTTTCCTGAAGGCGGTTTCGCTAAGCGTTGTACTTTCTAAGGGAATAAATAATAAATAAATTGTTGATATGGTGGAAAAAATATTGACCTCCCCGCTTGGAAAATCGTGAATACGTCACTGGTGGTCGTGAGTGACCATCTAAATATCCTGTAAGAAGACTAAAGACCATCTGTATTTTCTTTCTCACCCAAAGAGGGAAGCATCGGAAAAGGATAAATCGAAAAACACCCGAGTATAGAAATGTCTAGTATCTATGATAAAAATTTGAAGTCGAAACGATACAGTTTCGATGGATTAGGTGCATGTGCAATGAAATATTCGGTTTTCTAGAAAACCCTACCAAAAGATTTCTGCAATAGTCCGAGTAAAAAATGTGCCTATTTTATTTTTTTGAGAACAAACTCTGGTGAAAGGTTTACCTCTCTACGATTTACAGCAGGATGAAAAATGAGTGAAGGATACTCTTAATGACTATAAATTATAAATACTTATTATTTCATCGTTTCTTTGCAGACATAATGGAAATATTCTGTTAGGCGACGAAGGACATGTAATTCATATCGGTATGTTTGACAGAAATTATTTCGTTGTAATCTGTAAGTATTATTTATTTTTTTGTTTTCATAGATTTTGGGTTTATGTTATCGGCAACGCCAAAAAATTTGGGCTTTGAAAGTTCACCATTCAAAGTCACGAGAGAATTTGTTGATGTAAGTTCATGACTTATATATTTAACGATTAATTAAACTGTTTTTGTGTTTGATTGAACATTAGGTAATGGGTGGATTACAGAGCGATATGTTTGAATATTATAAAATTCTAATTTTACAAGGACTATTAGCAGCTAGAAAACATATGGATCAATTAATGCCAATTGTCGAAATCCTGCAGCATGGTAATCATTTATTTCTGAAACTCACTTTTTTAGATAAAATAGATCTTAGCATAAATGGAGCATGCTAGGAAAAAACGATCAAAGTTATGTGATCAATAGGAAAAGTTAATTACAGCAGTTCGATGTACTGACATAGCACACTGCACCGATGATTGTTGATGTTTGCCTAATTGGTTTCTTGTTTGTTTTTTAGGTTCTCAACTGAATTGTTTTTCTAAGGGCAATGTAACATTGAGATTACGCGAACGATTTCATTTGAATATGACCGATGAACAGTTACAAATGTATGTTGAAAATATGGTTGAAAGTAGTTTGAATTCATTGACTACAAAAATGTATGACAATTATCAATATTATACAAATGGGATCAGTTATTAAATGTGTATTCTTTTTTGTTGAGGGTAGCTTTCTCGTTCTGTTTTTCTTCACTATTGTTG
Source organism: Didymodactylos carnosus (assembly GCA_905250885.1). NCBI lineage: Eukaryota > Metazoa > Rotifera > Eurotatoria > Philodinida > Philodinidae > Didymodactylos > Didymodactylos carnosus. Next base: position 538 of record CAJNOQ010001704.1, on the reverse strand, counting down.
TTATTTTTCACAAAATAAAGAGTTTGTAACTAAAAAAAACATGAGAAAGTGTCCACTACTCGATCAGTACTTGTTGTTTTTCTGTATTTTTTGACATCTATCTCTCTCGTCTCATCTTATTGTACGTGCTTTATTTATTGTTTTTTCTTCTTCACAATTGTTTCAAATTTTTTCCTACATTTCATTCATTCAGCGTACTCAGTTCTGTTCTCTATGTTTTTATCATTGTCAATGATATTCGTATGAGATTAAATGTTTTCGACATCTTGTAACTTATTTAATTAGAGGAGAAAAAGCTAGATGTAAAAGTACAGAAATTCATGTACAACTGTTAGAGTATTCTGAATTTTCTATTTATCAAATTTTAGTACGCTTAATCATTCAATGTTCCACTTGTTGAACGAAGAATGATATCTTTATTGTTAATTTTTTTAATTCGTAATCCAATTCCAATTACATTTAGTCAAAATTCATGGAAGCCTTCTACTTTTCCATTATTCAGTTTAACCTCACCACTATATGTTCCATACGGTGATGA
>CAJNOQ010001703.1:0-29234 GCA_905250885.1 Didymodactylos carnosus | reverse complement strand
GAAAATCCCCAGGGAGGTTTCGAGTATTTCGCAGTTTTCTCCCTAAAAAAGCACTTTTTCTTGAAAGTAAGGTCATATTCGGGATCAGCGTGAAAAATTGCATCGAATGGTGTATAACTCATCTAGTTTTGGTCGCTCGATTTTGAATTCTAGAAATTTCTTAGTTTTTGAGATTCACACAAACAATTTCGTGCTGAAAATTTGAATTTCAAGATAAAGTAACCTGAACGACTCGAAACATGTTTCTTATAGGTTTTCAACAATGCTCTTTCCAGGCATTGTTTTTAAATATTGAGTAAGTTTTCTGAAGGGTTTTCCAGAGACCGGATCTCTGGAAACTCCTTAGAAAACTTTTTAAAAACCCAACTCTCATGTCATTAGAAAGATGATCATAAAAAACCTATAAAAAAATGGTTCATGAAATTTTAGTTCACTTATAAAGCTAAAGTCCGCCTGCTCTAGCAAAAAATGCCCACTGTGGGATAATATGCATTCTTCTATTGTATCAAAAGTCGGTCAGTATTTTCGATGAAGGGTGTACGAAAGCTTCTAGAAAGACATAAGTCTGTACTATTATCATGAATAAAATTTGTTGACGGTAGACAGGAACTACCATGATTTAAAGTTGCTGTTTTCTTTTTTTAATCTTTTTCTATTATTATTATCTAGCACTGTCAGTTTGCTTATCCTATTTCTTTTTTGCTGTTGTTGTGACCTGATCCTTTTTTAATTTTCTTCTTTACTCTGTAGGTCACTGTCTATGGACTTAACAATAAACGGAAAGGTCAAAAAATGTTTGACTCGTTCTGAAGTTAGAAAAACATATAAGGGATCAAACAGACGAAGAAACGAAATATTTCTTATTGTTTTTCAAGTTTCTTCATTGTAAAGTGATTCCGATGTTAGCGGAAAGCGATTCCGAACAAGAAGATCATCCGCTAACAGTGTTAACAGAAAAATACGTCTTTTTTCGTTACATTGAGTTGCATGAAATCACGACACCAAACGATCTCAAATTCATCAGAATTTCTTTATAGGTACCTTTAGTGATCTACACATTTGTTGTGCATTCAGTTGCTAAATTTCAAAATGTCAATAGCTGATCCTATGATACGTCTGTTGTGGGTTATTATGCGACTCTGAAGAACTGGTCAAGTATAAGTTTCAAGCACTACACTGTAAAAAATAAAGTGTGGGGGGTACTGTGGAAAACAGATTCAAAATGATGTGGGAAATACTGTGGGAAAAATTCGGTGGAAAATTTTCGAAACGTGGGAATTATTGTGTGGGAAAATAAACAAAACTTTTCGAGCGTGAGAAATACAACTGTGAGAATTTCCACACTTTATTTTTACAATGTAGTTTGTTCGTAAATCCAAAATATTTATAAGACAGTATTCTACTTTATCTAAAGACGTCGAATGATTATATTGCTTCTAAACAAAATTAACACATCTTTTTCATTATTGTTTTCTTATGTTTGTCTGAAATGCGTGATTTTTGCTCACTACTCAAACCCGAAACTTTGTATGAATAACGCTGCTAGACAGGATGATATTTCCTAAAAATTTTTCTGAATTATTTCTATTTTTTTCGAAAGGGACTGTCACAATCGTACGATGATTCTAAACTTTTACTTAATAGGCGTTAACACGTAAAATTCTTACTATAGTTAGCTGACAGTCATTTATGTGCATGAGTAAATGATTATCTTATTTTATTCGAGTGTTATTTATATTTGAGTGATGAATGAAGTAAAAATGAATGAATATTTAAGAATAAATGAGCTGAAACTTGTTGGTTGATCGGCATATTGCTATAGCTCTTATGACACAAAATGTCAAATCAGCAGCTATGTTGACCGTTGAGATACAACATGGTATTAAATAATGTTTATCAAATGTTGTCTTTTTATGTCAAAAATTAAAGTTAGCACTTTTGTACAATAACTGAGATAGTTTTGAGAATCAAGCAGCTTAAAGACTTGTCAATGATCAATATGACCAGCTCAGATTCCAAGAAATGTTTTCATAAAAGAAGGGTTTTTGCTGAATACTTTTTACTTGCTATAAAAAATAACAGATTTATTTCAAACATCTCAATATTGACAGTTTTGACAGATATACCACGTGAAAATGTTATACTCGACATATTAATGATTGAAGACTGATGTGGCTGTAATTTAATAATAGTTCTCTTTATAAGACTAGTTCAATTAATTTTCTACAATCATCACATGAGTGTCAAGAGACCTTCGTAAACAATTTGTATAAATTTATTTTAACTAGAAAAGCAAAATTAGTGAAAATTGGTGTGGTGGATGGTCTTGTTACGCCTACTATAGATACTCAATGAATTTTTTTAATACAAAAAATTTCCTTTGAACTCATTGAAATCACTTTTTTTTGTCTTTAATACATCTAAACTCATTAGATGGGTAAACAATTTTTTTAACCCCTTTGCATATCCTTAAAGTTAATGCATTTGAGAACCTGAATTTTTGTAACTTTCATAATGCATTTTTACAAATTCAACACGTTCAAATGTCTTATTAACGAAGCATTTCAGCTTCTTTAAATTTTTCACGCGTTCGAATGCATAAAAAAGTTTTATCTCCATGTATTTAGATTAATCTAATGCGTTCACACTTGTCGGAGATTAATGCATATGAACTATGAGACTAAAACGCATTTTTTCGCTCGGCTAAAAAATTAAACTATGCATTAATGATTAATTAATAGATGCAAACTTTTTCATTTATTTGTGATATATAAGATTTAACGCATGTAAATGCGTTAGAATTTTTTGTTTTTAAAGTCAATTAATGTGCGTGAACTTATTACTATTTCGTGCTATTAAATGCGTTAAAATATGGTTAACACATTAAAAGAAAATTTTTAGTACCAAAAACTGTGAAACGCTTCGAAACCCGTTAGAGTTTAATGCATGTAAAAGTGTTAACGCATTTCAACAAGAAAAATAGTACATCAATTGTATAGAGAATCACTTCTGTCTTTCTCTGACAATAGTATACCATTGCTCTTAAAAAGATCTTATTAGGATGTTGCTTTTACTCAATCTAGATAGCAGCAGACTTTTAAAAAGGTCTAAAAATTGCACCATTTCGTGATATAGTCATAGATGAATGGATTAAAATTCATTAAAACTTATGTGTTTTTTATGAATTCAAAAATTTTAACACGTTTGAATGTATATAAAATTTTAAACACATTTTACCATCTTAAAATTCTTAAGTCATGCAAATACACTAAATTTTAACGAATTTTAACTGATGAAACACTGTTGGCGCATTTGAAAGACACTGGCTTTTTAAGGCGTAAAAAATTCGAAAAACTTTCTAAATGTTTTTGATGACTTAATTTTAATGCACTTGATGCGTTAAAAGCATTCAATATGAGACACTGAAAAACGTGTTTTCGCTTGTCTAACGTCTTAAACAATCCATTTTAATTCATTTTAGTTTAGCGTTGAGCTTTTATAAGGTTTTAACTATTGGTCTGTATTGGTCGATTGATTGGTTGCCTGAAAAATAACAAATTCAAGTTCACTCGTACTGCCGACAATATAAAAATCCCCCAGAAACGAGGATATCCAAAAACACAAAATCGTACCCAACAAAATTAAATATGTCCATCATTGATAAGAACTAAAATCAGAAGAAATATGCATAAAATCTTGTGCAATAATGATATACTCAATCCAACTTAAGAATAGAATTGACCGATTCAGAAAAATTTCTTATGAGAGATAAATGTTTGTAGTTTTGAGAATAGTAAACACAATCTACATATATCTCGTTTATTAGCGACGTTTTTCATCTTGAGTTTATCAATGAGATATGTGCTATGTTCAATATATTAAATAAAGATTGTGGAAAAGTATACTATCGGAAAGAAGAAAAGTTAATCATAAATGCTTTAGAATAGTTGAGATTAATTGAAATTAATCCATCATTTATAGTGTGGTGGTTAACCAACATTTAGCAGTCAAATAATTCACCGTCGTTTTTGCCAGTAAATCACTTAAATAAACATTAAGTTTGTGATTGATTTTCATTTTTGATTGTTGAATGAATCAAATAATTAAGTATAGTAGGAAAAAACAATATATTGTACATCGGAAATTTGGCTCGGACATCTCTGTTAAGATAAAGCTATGCTCATCTTACATGGCATCTGCTAAGGACTTATACACACTGGCTATTGAAAAGGACTTTGTATTTATAATAGGATTGTAATTTATATAATTAGCTTAGCAGCTCTCTAACAACTACCAGATGGCAACGACTGTACCACGAATTGTTTGCGTTTCCCGAAATTTACAAGAGTGTTTTCATTGATTTTGTAACCTTTACACATGCCGATAAGCCATTTATCACCATTTTTATCAAATAGGTTTTTAATGTACTACAAACAAGAAAATGATTGAAGCATCTAACATATTCATAAATGTGACGTAAACATAACAGAAAAAAATCCGTTTACGATTGGTTTTTCTTAATATGACATGAATTATAATAAATAAGAAAAATAGATGTGCGTATCATATGATTAATACAATTTTTCACTGGATCATCAAATGAAGATGTACTTTTTATATAAATAATTTTGCTCTCTAGTTGAAAAATAGTTATAGATATTTAGTTGTCAATTCTAGAATTGAATTTTGTAGCTGTAGTTTTTGAAATCAGTTATTCTTAATTACTCTTTGATAACTTTTAATTATTTATTGATCAGTCTCTCTGATACATTTTCAAATTTTGTGTTACACTTAAATTTAAAAATGTTAACTAAAACTAGAATTGATCGATTTTCTTTATTCTTTCTAACTAATAATATTGTACCGATATGTCTCATTTACATCTCATTTTATAATACTCTACAATTCTCAATATTCAGATAATGTTTTAAATAATTTATATTCTTCGAAAGGATAGAAAAACAAAAATGGATAAATTCCTAGTAATATCTAACTCTCCTTCATAAATATTATAAACGTGATTTCGTGAGTTAAAAAAACGATAGGTTCAAGAGAACAAGTTATTTGTTCTTGTTGTTTTTTTTTGTTTTCTTCTGTTAAAAAGAACACTGGCCGTTCATCTAAGTATTGAAAAAAAGAATGGTAATGTGTTTTATTGTATTTCGACAATTGTTATAAAATTGCTGTTTTTTTTCTGCAACTATAAAAAAAATCCTAGTTAAATTTATTAGCAAACACGCTTTCTTTCTTTCTTTCTTTTTTCTATAAAATGAGAGCGACCTTGTCAGCAGACAGTATAAGCGTCTTGTACTGTATTTCATAGCAAACACTTTCTCCTTTCTAAACGGTACACATATACAGAGATCTCTATTTACTAACATCAGTTTCGATAATCGAAGGAGATCACAAATCATTCAATATTTACTCGTATTTTATTTTATTTCTAGAATCGTTCTTACAATAAATCATACATAAAATCATCAATGACATATTTTAATGGTAAAGAAAATCCAGTTCTAACATCGATGATGGACAAAGATTCAATGAAAATGTTACATTTACAAAAGTATAATGCTCAAAAATTGAAAAGGTAGGAAGTAGTTTACGTTATTTAGAATTAATATCAATAGAAATCATCTGTCTCTTGCAATAAAAGTGTTCTAATCACTTTTTATTTTATTTTAAGTCTATATAATATCGTATTTTAAACTGTTTCATCGGTTTTCAAGTCGATAGAATATTATTTGTATATTTTTGATTGAGTTTTGCCTAATGAGAGAATCTTCCTATGAAACGTTTTTTTAATTGACGAGGATCACTATTCTACTGTAACGCTCCTTTTTCAATCGTACATACGTCGATCGATAGAGGGTATCAGGATAGTAAAAAGCCTAAAAGGATTCGTGGCAATGACCCTTGAAGGCCCAGTTTTCTGGAAAACCAGGTTTTCAGAAACTCTGAAAAATAATCAAAACCTTTCCTTAGTGAGACATGATTGTAGCCCGCAAATTTCTGATTAAAACGAGACATCTCCCAGCTCTATACGACCTTTCTTTGCAAAGTTATAAAATTTACAATAAAAGTCCTGAATTAATTTCTTCTGATTTCTGTAGCTTTGAGCTGACAATGAACATTTAGGGCTTTTCTTGTAAATTCTATAACTGTGTAAAGGAAGATCGTGTAGAACTGGGAGATGTCTCATTTTAATCAAAAATTTGCGGGCTACAATCGTGTCTCACTAACAAAAGGTTTTGATTATTTTTCAGAGTTTCTGAAAAACTGGTTTTCCAGAAAACCGGATCTTCAGGAGTCATGGGTATGAACCCTTTTAGGCTTTTTACTATCCCGATACTATCGATCGACGTATGTACGGTTGAAAAAGGAGTGTTACAGTTAGAATAGTGTTCCACGTGAGCTATAGTTTTGAATTCTAGTAGAATTTTAATCAGTTATGTTACATTCTTTTTTAACTTTAAAATTCTTCGAGTATTATGAAATGATTTTATATATAAATTATCCATTAATTTTAAAAGATCAACATATTTGTTGATTGTATATACTGAGTTATTCATCTTCTTACGTTTTTTTTTTCTTCTTTAATATTTGTCTCGATATGTGAGATCAATTATGAAAGTAAATACTCTTGAATCGATAATGGTTGAAAGTCATTAGAATACATGTATGTGTAAGTATGTGTCAAAATTCTACAGACATTGTTCAAACAGCTGACCTTGCTGTTACTTAGTATTATCATACTGAATGTCTGTCGTTCAATAATAAAACTAATGAAATAACTCTCCTCTTGAAACGCATCTTCAGACATAATGATATTTCAGATATATATTCTAAAACAAGAGTCCAATCATCATTCTCATCATCATCATCATCATTGTTTGTCTGAATATTCAATTGTCCATAGCTTCTCTAACATATGTTGATAGAATCATTACAAGATAATATCACACCTCTATAAATGATGATTTATGACTATAAGAGAAAATTATATTTGCCACTGTATACAAAACAAAAAAAATCAAACAATTTCTTTCGTTCTCAGTTATTCAAAAAACATCCAAAAAGCAATAAACTCTCACTAATCAGTGTATTGTTGATTCAATATCTTTCTATTTTGTTTGTTTAAGCTCATCTATCATCAATGATAGAAATTTAGTAAACATTTGTTCAATCATTGATAACACCCAGACACATGAGTTAAACGTGAATAAGTTTTAAAAATTTTTTCTTTTTTTTTAATGGACAATATTAACTAAAGATAAGAACTTGATGACGATCATTTCAAGGTATTATACACTTTACCTCAAACTGTATCAGATAATTGTCTGTCTGATCATGAGGTATTATTGCATTCTAGACTGTATAGATGGTCAACGAACAAGAATATCACTAAAGATTAGAGAGTTTAACTTTTCTTAGAACTAACTTCTCTTAGTCACACTGTGTGAATATGTGTAGGACAGTGTAAGGATCCTGTACTTTTCAATTTTTCATTCCATTTCCCATTCATATCCTCTTCTCTTAAACTTTTTGTTTTAGACTTGTTAAAACTTGAGCAAAGTACAGATATGTAGAAGGACGATATTCTAAATCATGGAAACAATGTAGGAAAAATATTTTTTATTTTATTGTCTACTAAAACTTTGAGTCTCGACCGCCTATTTTCACGCACACCACGATACTGAATAAAACGTGCCACTTACAGTTGTTCATGATCTTACTTTTTTTGTAAGTGAAAAAAACTTGTGCTCATCATGTGCATGGGAATATATATATATGTCCAGTGGTGTTTATAAATATCATACACACGTAGAAATTATGTTCTTTCAACACTATTATTAATTTGATTAGTCTAAAAATGTTTTAAAATAGCACGTACGATTGTCTAGTCATATAACACCAACAATACTAATTTTGATGTTTTTTCTTCATCTATGTACACGATCAAAACAGTTGTTATAATCTTTTGAAGACAATGTTAGTTTCCAGCTGTAACGACTTTATTATTATAATATTAGATCAGAAAGTCACTAAACAATGAATATTTTTTTCTGACTTTTTTTTTAACACAGTTGGACATTGATTAGTAAAATTAACTATTTAAAATAGAAAAGAAAATTCTTTTGCAATTTAATGACAAAATAACGTTCAACACTGGAAACGTTTCCTCAATAATTTGTACTATATACATGGTCTTTATGAATGAATTGGATTAGAAGTGATTGTTATATGAGTTTATTTGAGAGTTGCGATTATCACTATACATAGAGATGATAGTCTTCAGTTATTCGTCTTACTTTTCCCGTTTTTCGTATCTATTGGCGGGTATTTTTACAGTACAGTCTGTCATTAACAATCATTAGCATTATACGTCAATAGAACCTATTTTTACGATAATAATCATAATGGATCATTAATTATCATATAAAACAGCTTAACTAGGAAAGTCCTTCTTAGTATTTTTTGACCGTTACCGATAACGGGATAACCGTTTTTAACTGTGAGCGGTGAACAACGATAACTAAATGAAATAGTTAGCATTCCATGAACAAAATGAGAGTTTTTCCAATTATAGAGTTTTAATTATCCACTTAAGTCTAATAGAAGAGTCTTTAGAAATAGTGTTAAGCGAAAGTGGAGAAATCATTTGTCTTAATCTGTCAGAACTATATTTAAAATTGATTATTCGCTTATACATCGTACTTTTTGTCAGCAAGACAGAAACAAATCTACGTGAATGTTGTTTTTCCTATATTTAATTCATATATTATATCACGGTCGTTATCATTTTATTTATTTCTTCCTTTTTCTTCTTTTTTGCATAAAAGTAATTGTAATAAGATTTCTCTCTTTTTTTTATTATTTTGTTCTGTATCGCGCGGTTTCTTTTACACACACACACACACATTCATAAAAAAGAAAAATCAACTAGATTAGAATATATATATATATACACATATATTTTATATAAAAGAAGCGTATATATGACGATTAATGAAGCGGTTAATCAATAAAGTAATTAATAGAGAGAGAATATGTACCAAAAATGACATACGCACGCGCGCTTCATGCATGGTAAGTCTCAATTTCATAGTTCTCTTTTTCATCGAATCAACTTGATATATTTATACTAATGACAAAAATTTGCTAAGAAATTTTTTTTTGATGAAAAAATAAAAGATGAGTTAAAATTGCGTGTTTAACTACTTAACTGCCGTTGATCTCACATATGTCCACACTCACTTATATTGAAGGACATTGTCGCGTGATATATTGGCTCTTTTCTTTTTTTTTCTTCTCTGATTAACGTTTTGTATAAATGATGGTGTGTGTGTGTGTGTTTTACATCATCGTCTTAATCAGCTCAAGAGAAAATAAAAGAGAATCAATTATGTCATTTTTTTTTCTGATTTAACAATTTCATGGTACACAAGAAATAATAAATTCTCTCATATCCGAATTTTTATTACTATTCTCATAAAGAAAAAAAAAATGATTGACCATCGTAGTCCTTTTTCTTTTTCTGTCGCCATCGAATACCTTATTAGTCTATTATTCTAGGCCACGTTTTTTTGCTTTTACTTTTTTCTTCTTCTCTGAATTAAAAGATGATTTAGACCCGGATGTGTGTGTGTTACATCATATACAAGATTTTCATTTATTTAATGTTCACCCTTATATATTGACTTTGAATAATAACAAAAAAAAAAAAAAGAAATGAATAAAAAGAAATTCAAAAAGAACCTCACACACTCAGGGTCGGAAACTTGTTTCCTGAATTAGAGTTAGATGATGATGATGATGATGATGATGAAGAGATTGAATGGCAAGGAAATTTAAAAGAAAAAAAAAAACAGTAAAAATGAAGTGTAGGTATTATGGTCAATTTTATGATAAATAGTCAACGATAAAAAAACGTTAAGTGGACTAACTTGAGAGAAAAGGTTAGACTATTACTTTTGTTTTATTTTTTTTTAAAACAATTTACATGAACAGTTGGTCACTAATTCATTTCTAATTGAATTTTTATCGATGCTTTGTTAACGGTATTAGTAGAGAGATGTTCAGACAACATTGAAGAAAAATCTACATAAAAATTCTTATGAAAGATTAAAAAAACACATGTATCAATATAATTTCCTCTCTTTTGTAGAATTATCTCACCATTTCTTTCCTTGTAGACTTATTATATATCGAACTGTTAACGTTTAAATAATCACCACTAAATCACTTTGTGACATGTCTATCTATATGGCCTGCAGTTATTGTTTATTTTGTTTCTGATTGATTACATCGGAGTTATTCGATAACAACAAGTTTATAAAATTATCTACTTTGTATTGTTTTAATGATACTCACTCACAGTTATAGTCATAATTAGATAGAATATTCTTATGAGAGTTAAGTATAAAAATTGTGTATGTAAATAGATAAATATTCATTTTTATAGAAAATAACAACAACAACAAAATGATCTCTTGATAAATATATAGTTTCTATAGACATACCTTAGTCAAAGTTAATAAGATCGAATGTACATCTACTTATACATTCGCACAATTTTATAATGAGATAAGACAAGGTTTTTTTCTAATTTTAATAATGCATTTTGTTTTTTGTTGAAAATTATTAACTGAATTATCATTGTATCTTATTTTTCAGTTATTAGAGATGTTTTCAATGGAATAAACAATCTTTTAAAATATTCAGTCCTAAGTGAGAGTTTTCAGATCCGCCTTCACTGGCACATAACTAATTTGTCTTATTTAGGGAAAGGCGAATGGAGGAGAGGAGATGAAAGATTATCATTACTCTATTTTCTTTTTCTTTCGTTTCAATAAAAAAGTAGCAATCATCAACATATCTAATTTCATAACCCACACAATAAAAAAAATCAGTACTTACATATCATCAAACAACAACATATGCATCCGTCCACATTATGTAAAAGACAGACCACAAAAATAACAACAAATTAACCTTGTATTTGACTGCATGTATTTCATCAATCATCTATAAAAGAGGAAACGAAACTATTCATCGTCATTCATCTTATATTCATTTATTGATAATATATAATTTGTTTTTGTATTTGCGTGCGTGTATCCGTCTATATAGAATAATAAATTATTATTGTATTTTTTTACCTAAACGATACACGAACTATTAAAAAAAAACAAAAAAACATAGTAAATCGACAACAATTTTTCACTAGACATTTTTGCCATAAATTTTTATTTTAAAATTAAAAAAAATTTTCAATTATTTGTCTCTCGAATTTTTTTTTGTATTACAATGTGATAAAAAAAAATTTTTTTTTCCCCTCTTCTATAAATTAGAAGAATATTGAGTAATTTTTATTGTTGTTTGTCCGCTAGACCGTTCCCTCTACTTTATGTAGAAATACTTGATTCATTAATGTAATTACCATATATATTGGATGTGTGACGCGTAACAGAACATGATTGACTATGATTAGAATATACATCTAGATAAAAAGAAGTTGTTACATGATTTGAAGAAAAAAAAAGAAAAGAAGAAGAGAAAGGCTGATTATTTTTGCTTAAAGGACTATGCGCATTGTACAATTAAAGAAAACACACATACACACACACACACACACATATTGACCATTCATATGGGAATAGTTTTAAAGTTATTTTAATCTAGAATAGACATACTGGTCATCTAACCAGACTAATTTGATCATAGTTTTTAAAAGGAAGAGAACAAACGACAGAAATGCTAATTCAATGCTTTGATATCTATATGAACAAGACATTTTTAACTACAAAAAATAAAACGCAAACAACGACAGAAAGATTTGTCTCATTATCCTGACAAAAAAGGAAAAATGTTGAATCCATTTTCAAATGTGTAAAATATTAGAAAAAAATTGGTAATACTTGATGAACTAATTTGTGTTGTTGAATTATTTATTTTTTCTATGTGTACATGTATATTCATTAAAAACGGTGTGTGGTATGTGTACAATAACGGAAACGTCTTTTCTAGAGTAGAAAAATAAATTAGATATTTGATCATTACCGCACACCGGATCAACAGAAGACCGGAAACATCGTTTTTCTCGTTTGGACAAGTGATGCGGTCAATTTCAATAGAATAAACGACTAAACATCAGTTAGGGATGACACACATATATACACACACACAAAAGAGAAAATTATTACGCAGCAGAAACGGAACAAAAAAAAAAATGTCTGTAAGAATAATGAAGAGAAGAGAAGAGAAAAAAACTAGAGATACGTAGTGACCTATTAATCAAAGAAAGAGAAAAAAATATATTTATCTGTAGAATTTTTATGATGAAAGAAGAATAATCGATTTAAATCGAATCACATTTCTCAGAATTAGGTAAGTTTATACTGCTTATTTTCTCAGAGTTACACATATCCTTACTTGTCTGATATTATTTAGAATTGAACAATTTTTTAATCTAAACATTTTATATCGATATATAAAAACTATCAGAAAATATTTTGTTTTTTTTATTCAACATAGATCAATACTCACATGCTGAAATTTTTCCAAACACTTTTTTTTGTCTATTTCATACTATTTTTTCTTTTTTAAATATAATTCATTGTTAATCATCACCATTGCGATTTTATGCAAATTAAAACAAAAAGAGTATTGGTCAGGGTCAATATTATTTAACATTTTTTTTTTTTTTTTTTTTTTTTGACAAATATATTACACTATAGACTCTATAATAATGCGTTCGTTATTCGTCTGAAATTTAAGACATTGTACAGTGTAAGATGTAAATATATTCATGAGAACTGGAGTATATATAATATATATACTAATCCTGCAGAACTAACAAGCTCAACTTATTAAATTGAAAACAACGTGTATACAACAAATTGGCTTTTTTTTCTAAGTGTATCTGTGTGCCGAAAAAAAAAAAAAAAGCAGAGAAAGAAAATCAATTGTAAATCCTTACATATGTGTGACCTTGTAAATCATTATGTGTTCAACTATGTACACATAAGAGAAGAACAAACACATACTTTTATCTTGTATGATGTAGGTATACCAGTGATCTATATTACCTATTCTTATGTAATCATTGTGATTTAAAAAAAGAAGTTGTGTATATGTCCCAATTTAAAATATGTTTAATCAAGTGGAAAGATTGTCTGTCTTGTTCATTTTTCTATTATTCTAAATTGTTGTTGTTTTTTTCTATTTTCCATTTTTTAGAACATTGAAAAAACAAAATATGGTTGAACAACTAAATCAGCAACCACAAACATCTCTTTCTCTTATGCAATCACCAATATTGGTGTTAAAAAATGATGTCAATTTATCATCGTTATTATCAACAATAAAAACAGACGTTTTCAATGATAATGATACAAGAATTTATGACAATAATAATAATAATAATAGTACAGATTTTATGATGAAATTACGTCCACCACCAATACCACCAACATTATCTCGAACAATGATAAAAATAAATAAAACAAATACAAATCGGGTAAGTTATACACAAAAGAAAAAATAGAAATTTGTCTTTAATTATAAGTTACTTTTAAATAGAAATATATTATCTAAATAAATTGGAACAAGCTGTTTAATATAGAGATGATATAATGTGCTAAAAAATTTATTATTTAATGAAATCATTATGGACTAATGATTATAATATCGAATAATTTGATGATAATTTTTTTTCTTATCTTTATGAAAGGCACAATAAAATACTTGTCATTTGTATCATACACATTTAAATGTTCCTATCTCGTTTGTCAAATGTCTATAATAATAGAAATTGATCGACAAGAGATAGAGAGATTGACCGGATGTTAATGGCTGATCAATTTCCAAATGAAAAAAAAAAATTTTTTTTTATGAGTTAGTGGATAATCTGGAGTATTTAGATCTAATTGATAATGACTTTTGAAGAAGAAAAATAATTTGTAAATGATATACATATAACATTCCCGTGTGTGTTTGTAATCATAAATATAATAACATCGACAAATCATCGTCATCTTAATAATAATAATAATAAGACAAAGAATGAATGAACACTGAATATTTAATATCTACATTAAACACTAATCGAAATGTTTTGATAGTACATCAGGTCATATTAATATATTTTGAACTGAAAAGTTTGGAGGCAAGATGAATTTTATTCATAATGAAGTATGAGAGAAAACATAGTAAAATAATCTATCATAAACCGAATGATTTACTGAAGCATCTATCTCGACATATGACAGATAAATCTTTTATTTCATAGTTCATTCATCTGTATGTAATTTTATATTTTTACCTTTATCCATTATAATTTGACCTAACTGGTTATTCTTAAATATAAAATACGACTTATCTTAAAAAAAAACAACTATACTGTTTATCGAGTATACCTACTAAAACATTGTCGGCATTTTATACTTTCTCTATGAATTTTTTCTTCAAAATGTTTGATAATTTTGATATTTTAAACTCGACTTTGTTTGTACTAAATAACCACTTTTTTGTTATAGAAAAGATTCAGTCTTGAAAACTTGAACTGATACCATGCGAGTTTACTCGCGTGATTCATAAAAAATTCTGATTGAATTTGTCTTTTCTCTAAATACATTAGAATGTTTATATGTTTATCCCCGAATTGCTCTGTTAATGATCGACGCATATATTCTCAACTTAGTTGAGAGAGAAGTTACAGAAAGACGATATCGAAGACGACGGGCGTCATAAGAGCCAGTGCAAGTTTCCAAGTCTTTAGCTTTTCTGTAATAAAAATCGATTATAAAATAAAATCTATTTAGTATTTGACTCATACATCATATTCTAGAAATAAAATAAGTCTTTTGAATGATTTTACACACATTTAACTGATAGAAAATCTACGATACTGTTGCCAATAGAAATATCGAATACTTTTTATTTTGGTGAATTTCGCCAACCGGAATTTTCATCACCTGAATTTCGACTAGAAATAAAAAATACGATCGTTGGGGTTAAATAACTTTTATTGTCGAAATTCCGAAAGAATTTTGGCAATTATCGAAAGTCTTTCGGAATTTCGATATTGCTGAAATTCAGATGGCGAAATTCCAGTAATCTCACTCAAAACATTGACAAAAACACAGAAGAGTGAGGTACATCTGCCTGAGGTAGTTCTGATGTTAACTTTTCTTTTCAACGTTTAGTTTCTTATATCGATCAATAGCGTGACTAATCTTATATAATCTTTAATCCTAGATTTCTCTAGTTAACAAATTAATCCTGATGATGTTTTTTTCCTATTGAATACTATTAATGATATTTCACACCTGATCGATATCTAAACAAATTGTTATTTTTTTGATAAAAATCAAAAAGAAAAACATCTTGTCCATGATGAAAAGGACGTATACAAATATTAATAATTAGATCACGATGCTTCTATAATAATCAAGGTTTTTATTTGCTTGAAAAATTATTTATTTCTTCTCACCCACCGAGCGACAATGACACTTTAACTTAACAATAAATTATAAGTATATATGTCATAAATCAATTATTACTCTTTCTCTAGAGGGTAACACACACACACACGTATATATATATATATCTACATTTTTTCTTTTTTGAAACTTTGAGGATATTATCTAGCTACTTACAACAAAACGTATATAAAAAATCCCAGGACGTCGAAAACGGTGTAATTAATTGCCAATTAAATGTCATTTAATACGCTGTTAATAAGCATTTAAATGGTATTTTTATGACATTTGACCCCGTTTTTAGGCTCTATAATCTGGCATTATTTTCACCGTTATTTCAAAGTCGAAAAATTGTGATTGTAATGGCTGTTAAATGACAATTTTCATTCGATATTTACACAATTAACAGGCTATTTTTTGACATACAGTTAACAGGCTGTTAATGGACAATTAAATGCCAGTTTTCATCGACCTGGGAATATTCCTGATTTTTCAGTAAGAAACGTAAACATAGATAAAAAATAATGAAATTTTACAGTGCATCTTGCTGTTTGTCACTAAAACATAATTTCACAGTGTATGGTGAAGGTACATACAGTACATTCTCATCATAATCATTTGCATACGTCACTCGTTTTGACCGAAATATCGAAAACTATGAATTGTTCTTCTTTTTTTAAGATAAAAATTGGTATTCGTTTATGGAATCCATCATTTTATGATTCAATTCATTCATCAACACCATCGTTCATTAAAGTTGATAAATTACAACGACAAATAACAGTGTCGGATCAAAAAAATAATAAAATTTCCAATTCAAATAACGTTAATCCTTCAAAAACATTTTCATTCGATCAAATATTTGTACCAGAAGAATCAAATTTAGATATCAGTGGAAAATTATTAATTGAACTAATACATACGTTAATTAATGGTAAAAATTCAACATTTATTTGTATTGGACATTGTAGAGAAGGTATTTTAATACACCACGATCATAGACTAGTTATTTATTTATATTCGTTTCTTTTTTTTTCTAGCAAACTATCATTGTTTATTTGGAAATTTACTTAAAAAATGTTCTCCCTCTGTTGATATAGAACAAACCGGTTTATTATTATGCGCTATAACATGGTTGTTTCATCTGATAGCTAATCAACATTGTACGAAAGTATTTGTACGAATCAGTGCACAAGAAGTTAAAGACAAAAAAACAAGTGTGAGAGATTTATTGAAGAATGAAGATAATAACAATAATAAAACAGGTAGGTGCAATCGAATATCTGCTCACAATGAAAATTTAGTCAAATTTTCAAAATTTAAATATAACAGTTTTACTCCACATCAGTTAAATTAGTTCTTTTATCAGCGATGAGAATCATGAGTATTCTGAACGTGATGGTCAAGTGATTCATTTCTGATAGACAATAGATATTAGATATTTGCCTTATGAAATGTTATTTTTCTAATGGTGCATTTTTGAAAAATGCAAAAATCGATAAATAACGTAACTTTCTTTTCAATAATGTAGCCATTTTATGGTATATAAATTAATTTTATCTTGTTATAGCTTCGAATATTCAATACTTTCAACAGCAACAAGTTCCAAGTGAACATGTGGTTACCGGTTATGTAAATGCTGCTCAATTGATTAATCGAGCATTTGAAAATTTAACACATACTGATGATTGTAATAATACTCTAATAATAACCATTCATCTCTATCAACATGATGATGAACATAACAATAATCACAGTTGTCTACATTTTATATGCCTTGGTCATATTAGTGAAATGACAACACATTTTGGAAATATTCTAATGGCTACAGTTAATGGACAAAAACATATGCCACTATACAACAAGTAAACAGATAAAAAGACAGAACTAGTAATTGAGATATTATTACGTATCCCTATTTTTGTGTATTTTAGTGTGGATCACCATCGTTGTGCACATTATTTAACAGAATATATTGGTGATTGTCATCGTCTATGGTTATTAGCTAATATAAATGTACCAACATGTCAACAAACAGATATTTTACATACGTTACAAATTATGTCCAAATTACATCGAACATTCAAAAGAACAATGAAACACAAAACAAAGGTAAACGGATTATGATTAATTTTATGAAAGAGAATTGCACTCTGAGAAGTCTTTTAGATTCATAATGGTTATTTACTATCAAAATCATTGCTACAACGAAATTCAGATTTGAATTGTTTACCAAATTCGAACGCATCTGCTGAAACTGTTGACTGTTGCGGATCAATGTCAAAAGATGGTTGCTCATTAACCACATTAGAACATTTAAGAAAACATATGGAAACTGTACGTTCAAAACAACCAAATGAAGTTTGGGTCGATGGGCCACTTTCAAAAACGAAACAGTTAACAAAAAACGAAATATGGATAGATGGGCCACATGAATTTCTATCAACGTCCAAACATCGGGAACAAAACGATGTAACCAACTGGAAACCAATGCATACAAAAGCAAAAGTTATTGATTCTTCACCTGTTGACAGTGAAAAGTAAGTTCAAATTTATTTATATAAAATATTGATACTCACAGAGAGTTCTCTTTGTCTTAGAATGCGTAATACCGGTGATTTAATGCAATCTTCTCTTGATAATGCACATATATTATCGAATAATACAGTCTTACGTCAGCGTTTATTAAATGATCAACTACCGCCCTCTTCGACGCCTGCATCCCTTATTCTTCTGTCACCAAAACGTGGCATATCACCATTTGTCAAGTTAAATTCGAATTTAAATAACAAAATTCATCCGACTCATCTACAATTTGGTTGTTTAAAATCTGAAGAGCAAACAGCATCCTTTTCGAACCATCGATCACCAATGTTTCGTCAAAACCGAACTACTGACGACATAACCGATGATAATTGCAGTACCTGTAGCGAAAGTGTCATTAGTTCTCGATGTCATGTACCACAATTAATACCATTAGAAAAAGATCCACTGTTGCCATTTCGTTGTTTAACCAAACTTTCACCGCCGATGACCCGTTCAATAAGCTCCGTTAAAGTACGAGAAGATCCTTGCGTACAAAAAATAGACATCGGTGATCAAGAAACTTTAGCAGTAACAATTAAATCTGGTTGTCATACATTACCGTCTACATATCGTTCACAACGGCAACGATTACCGATACCGACAACAACTCAGACTACTGGTAGCCAGAGTACATCAGCTGCGGTATCAGCGTTAGTTGGCTCATTTTATGCTCCAACAACAGCACCTCATCAAGGTTTATTAATGCCCTATTCGTCACAAACATTGCCTAATAGGCATTCAACTATTAGTAAATCGATTGATGACGATATGGAATCATTACAAAAAATATTAGAAACACTTATTGTGGATAAAAATGATGAAAAATCATTGACACGATCATTACAATCAATTAAATCGACGCCAATAGTAACTGATATTAACTCGACAAGTCTACTAGAAACAAAACAACCTATAGAAATAATGTCCAAAGAAGAGAAAACAAAACGTTTATCAAGAATTGTATCACCAAATCGATTAGAACGGTTGCAATCAGCTATGTAGGTCGAAAGTTTGATCTTTCTGTTTAAAGTTGACTTCACTTCTTAAATTTAAGATTAAATATACAGATGACATCAACCGAAGCACATATTCGGTCAGAATAAGTTCTCTGGTTAAGATTGCAATGAGTAACGAACAAAGATGTCATCTATTATCAATGTAACCTTCTTATTACAAAAGAGAGCTAATAATCAATTATATTTTTTCTAGGAATAATGATGAAGTTCATAATCCAACATCACCATCTCCCACTAACCGACTACCATCTCAGTCATTTATTTTCAATCGTCAAATCAATTCTCAGGCAGGCTCAGTACCTAATTCACCCTTACCAAAAACAAAACAGTATGTCATGTCATCAACACCGGGTACACCACAAATTTACCATCGTACCGTCGATCAACAAAACTATCAATTACAACGGTCGAAACGTTCTAAAAAACCGAAAACACCTGCACGTACAACAAGTTTAAATCCAGCTCATTCAACACTGCGGTATTCGTTGACTGATTCATCATCTACAACTTTGAAACAATCAGATTCACCAATTTCATCTCAAAAACTACTAACCAAGAAATCTGATTGCATAAGTACAACAAATCGTTTGTCCATTCTACAACGTATATTTGGCATGAAAGATACGACGACGAATACAACGAAAAATATACCACAATCACCGAAGTTAACTACAAAAGTGAAAACATCCACACCAACAAGACCATCGACTGTTGGGAATGAGAGCGTACTATCACAAAATTTACTTACTCATACGAGTTTGACACTCGATTTACAAAATATTTTACCGTTAAGTAGTACATTGTCCAGTGGACGAGCAAGTTCAAGTGGTTATGAGTCAATGAATAATAGAGATTCGGGTTCAGGCTCATCACACAACGATTCAGCTGAAGATTCTTCGTCGAAAACGAGAAGTAAATCAGCGAGAAAATCAGGTATGTTTATATTCAACCTTCACTATCTTTCTTTACTAAAAAGATGGTTTATATTAGATGAACGACGTTCGAATAACAATACGAATAATAGTAGTGCATGGAGTCCACGATTAAATAATATGAATGGAATTCGCACAAGTAAGGTAAATGCATGAATCAAGCTAATGTGTATTTTGATATATGAGTGGTTGGTTATATTATATATCTGTTTATCATAGACTCGTGATAAAATTCAAACAACTCACGCCAAACACCAACAACAATCACAGCTAAATCGAATTCAAAGTTTAAAACAACGTCAAGACGAATTAAAATTAGAACTGGCAATGACAAAAACGTTTTTCTTAATCGATAACAATCAACAATGGAATTACAATGGTAACTCTTAATTAATAAATTGAATTATTTTGATATATCTTTCTCTATTTTTAGCTTCAAATATTAGTTCAAATATGAATGATGAAGATGTTTTAGAAAAAGAAATTGAACTATTGGAAAAACGACTTGTTGCTACTAAATCTCATTTAATGTTTTCCACATCGTTTAATGATAAACAAACGAAATCCTAGAAGTATCCTGTGATGTTATGTATTTATTTTATCTATGCAGTTGATGTTTTGTACATATTCTGTCTTGAATGATCCGATATTTTGCGCTTTTCTTTTTAATGAATTAAATACTGTTTATCAGTTTTCCTATGGAAAACAACAACTCATTATTTCAATTTTAATTATGTTTTTTTTGTTGAATGCGCAGTTATTACAGTATATATATATATATATAAAATTTCAATTAAAGCAAAATTAGAAGAGATTTGAAACGAAAACATCTTTTTCACAGATTTTCAAAGAAAGATGATACAGATTTATTGTATAAAATCAAAGCGGATTTTAAAATGATCGAAGAAGGCGCGTTATTCTCTAACGATCATCAAAATTCATAGCTACTCCTTGTGAATAAATCACAATTGCTAACCACGCACCTTAGTACGGAAAGTGAGATAGATCGACTTTGAGCCGCTCTATGCAATCAAGATGTTTGGCAAACTTTGATATGATTTCCATTTTCATAAATTTTCGAAGACTATCAGCGATGAAAGTGGTTTTTTCAATTGTTACTTGATACTCTGCACTGCTTGGCCACGTCAATCTGCTACCGCAGCGAAACTCTGTCACGGTATTTTTCCATTTTGTTTCTCTTTTCCAGCAAAAACACGCTCATTCATTGCAGTACTTTTTATGTTTGAGAGTAGAATATGATCGCGTTTTTTCCATAAGAATGAAAACTTGGAGTTTAAACACACATTTTTAAATCTTTTGAGAAAAACCGTTGTTAAAAACAGAAAATTTGGTTTAAACGCTCATTTTTTTGTGGTCGTTTATACGCAAAATCAAGCCAAAATGAAGTTCTACCCTTTACAAATTTGTGCAAACGTCGAATATGTAGTCGTGATCCGCTTTTTTGCAGTCCGGAAGATCGGAATGCAAAAAGATCGAATGTTCGGAACGGTAACCAAAAAAATGCGGATGTTGGGAATGAAAGCCGTCTGAGTGTACGGAACGGCATAAGCCAAGGCTTTTTAGTGTTTTTGTACACAAAAATGTCTGGATGTTCGTAACAATCCCTCACGTTTTGTTACGAACATCCGGAAAAACGATTTTAGCCTATACAGATCCGATTCCGAGTATCCCGTCACTTGTTCGGACGTCCGGAAGACTAAGGACGAAAAAGGACGGCCTCTTATTTCTGTAGCTTTGAGCTGACAATGAATATTTAGAGCTTTTCTTGTAAATTCTATAACTTTGCAAAGAAAGGTCGTGTAGAGTTGGGAAATGTCTCATTTTAATCAGAAATTTGCGGGCTACAATCATGTCTCATTAAGAAAGCTTTGGATTATTTTTTTCGATACCCTGTATCGATCGACGTATAGACGAACGAAATCGGAAGGTACCATTTGGATAGGTTTCCTCGTAAGCACAACAGTCCTGACTGAACTTCTCTAAGTTGCATGGACTGCGGAGTAAATGACGCTAAAGAAATTTCGAAGTATTTTGGGTAGAGAAAGCGGATCACGACTACATATTCGACGTTTGCACAAATTCTGTTTTTTTCTTTCACAGAATAACCTATTGTACAAACATTTTCTGCTTCAGTTTAAAACGAACCTAAAAACAAATGGTTATTCGAAACTGGTTGCGTTTAGATGTAGACGAAAAAAGCCTTGAAACAGGAACAACATGTAAGTACATTTGAACGTAGACAAATAAATTGAACGTTTAAATACAAATGAAATAATTGTTCGTTTACTTTTATGTTTTTTATTGAAAATGAGCGTTTAAACGAAAAGATAAAATAATCTCTGTTAAACGCAAATATTTTTTGTAGCCGTTTAAACAAAAACCGTCGGGCCAAATCAATCATTTGCTTTAGAACAGAGAAAAGGATTGTGAAAGTTGAAACGAGAAGATGTAAAGTCAACGTTTAAACGGCAACAGGTAAGTAAGCGCTTAAACGCGAATATCTCTGTGAACGTTTTAAGATGTGGGTAATAGTAAAACATGAAGACACCCACAGACACCCGCAGACACCCACAGACACCCACAGACAGCACACAGACACCCACAGACAGCCACAAACAACCACAGACAGCTGCACAGACAGCACACATACAACCACAGACAGCCACAGACAGCTACACAGACATCCAAACACAGACATTCATACACAGACATCCATGGGTGTCTGTGTAGCTGTCTGTGGTTGTATGTGTGCTGTCTGTGGGTGTCTGTGGGTGTCTGCGGGTGTCTGTGGGTGTCTTCATGTTTTACTATTACCCCTGTTATACTACGGTAAAAACTCTCATCGGTACTACTTTTTGACTCTTTTCCTGTGAATGATTATCTATGTACTGTGACAATTGACTACCACTTTTTGGTTTCAAACGAAAGAACTATTTATCCAAAGTAAATGACTGCCGTAAATGAGTCATATTGACTGTAAAGCGAATTTTTCTGTAATAAAAACTATGGATTAGTGCTTTGAACGAATGTTAAAGGGTAGAAGAAGAGAGTAGTGTTACAAAAAGTAGTGCATACTTTGGTCGTTCCCATTCCAAAAAATTTTCCAATAGAAAGAAAATGGCTGGTACCTCTGGAAAGTAATCATATTTGCTCGGTCAGAAAAATAGTCACTTAAGAGAAATTTTACTGTAGAATCAAACTATACGAGTTTAATTGAAAAAAAAATGCCTTTGCTTTTATTATTTACTACGGTATGATGTAGATTTAATCATTATTTCACAATAAAACTAGACAGGATGCTCAACTCAGTTAATCTAAACATTGGACTAATATTTGATTGATATGTAAATGAATCGTTAAAATTGTGATTTATTTTAGTGATGAAAGATTTTGGTTACCTGTTGAAAAAAAGTTATCTGATCAAGAAATATTTAAACGAGAAACATGTCCGTTACTTCATTTCGGTGTGAGGTAACATTTGTAAAAGATGATCATGCGATAATGTGCTCATTCTAAGCCTTGTTTTTCCTAGATTTGTGTTTAAATCATTTATGTGGCTACAAAGTCCAACTACTGTTATGTTATTTTTCTTCTATACCAGACTGGCAATTTATCGAGTAAGATCAACATTTTTTTTGAATAAGAAATCGGGCTTATATATACTGTTGTTGTTTTTTATAGGGAATTATCGATACTAATGATGATACACTATTTCAATTAGCTGGTAATAAATTTATTCTTTGCATTGTTCAACATCTGTTTATCATAATATTTTTTTTACACATTTAGGCTTCGTAGTACAATCTATTGCTGGAGATTACACTAGGTAACATCATAAATAATCTTAACAATGTCAACATAGCTTGTGACTTACATAGCTGTTGTTCGTTTTAGTGACGAAGCAGCAATTGAGACAATTAAACTGGCAGGTGTCCTTCCAAAACGAGTAGTAGAAAGAAATACTTCTCGGATATACTGGTAATGATTGTTCCCTTTTCTCTGTATTTTTTTTTTTCATCTTATCTTAATTATA
The DNA here is from genome assembly GCA_905250885.1 of Didymodactylos carnosus. Classification (NCBI taxonomy): domain Eukaryota; kingdom Metazoa; phylum Rotifera; class Eurotatoria; order Philodinida; family Philodinidae; genus Didymodactylos; species Didymodactylos carnosus. Next base: position 5,161 of record CAJNOQ010001703.1, on the reverse strand, counting down.
TCATATTATCTCATCTTAAACAATATTTTACCTTTTTTTTAGTGAAGATCAAATAATTATTCATTATAAAAGTTGTAAAGATCTTGATCGAGGATTCTGTATAGTCAAGTATGTATGATAGTCTATTTTTTTGTATTACAGTTCTGTTCAAATTTTAGTCATTTTTATTTTCATTAGATACATGATGATAGCAGAAAATTTACCAATGTATGGTGTACATTATTTCGCAGTTCGGGTTAGTAAAGTATTTTAAATGACAAACTATTAACAGGAGAAAAATACTCATAACTCAAAAAGGTTCATAGAATTATTAAAGTATTTACATCGATGTAAAGTAATTAAACAGTGATAAATTGTTATCCTCGTATTATTTATTATTCAAGAATCTTTTCTTTACTAATACTAATGAAATTTATTTCTAGAATAAAAGCAATGCTCCTGCTTGGTTAGGAATATCATTTGTGGGTATCTCTGTGTACGATTATCATGATAGAGAAAATCCATTAAAAATATATTATTGGCGATCACTAGAAAATCTTTATTATAGAGATCGAAAATTTAGTCTTGAAGTTCATGATTTAGAGTAAGAATTATTATATTTTTGTTGATTCATATAGTGTGCTATGTACATACTCAATTTAGATCCAGTAATTCAACTCCTTCATTAACATCCACACCATATACCCCAACGTCGACAACATCAATAGTGACTGAACCTGATGATAAGTTAATTGATGCAATGCACGATCCATCAACACAGTAAGGACAAAAAAAAACTGTGTACGAGATGGAAGTGTCTACTGATGAAGTAGTAGTAGTACTACTACCGTATTATAGAACAATGAATTTTTATCTATTTATGAATGAATTGTTACATATTTAATAATTTTATTAATTTAAGGATGTCGGCTGGACGACGTACAAATACAACACCAAATATTAAAGTTCGTGCATGGTTTACTAATTCACCTCAATTTTGTAAAGCAATATGGGTAAGATATATGTGAACAACTTAATCAATGATTTTATTTAACTGTTATGATAAATTTCAGTCAATGGCTGTTGCTCAACATCAGTTTTATCTTGATAAAAGAAATTGCAGGGTATTTCATTTTAAAACTTATTTTTTATACGACACTTAGTACTTTGATTTTTTGTTTTTTTTTAGCATAATCAATCTCTTTCAATCAATAATCTCGTTCGAGAATTATCAAATTCAACTTTGACACTTTCAGTTGATAATGCACTACGAAATGGCTCGTTATCAAGATCAAACAGTGGTATGTAGTTTGTTTAAACTCTTTTTTTCATACCATACAAATAAATGCTTCTCTAGCCGTGACAACGTTAGAGCAAAATGAACAAGTAGAAGTTGACGTTCAACAATTAATGGATTTGATGAAACAACGGAAACAGCATTTTGAAAAGATTCTAAATGATAAATTACAAGGATATAATCAATTGTGTGTAATGGAAAAGGTTACTAAATGTCAATAAAAATCAAACAGAAAATAAATTTTTGTTATCTTTTAGCAACTAACGGGTACACTGTCGGATGATTTTGTTCAAGCGCATTCATCTGAAAATCAAGATAACACAAATCAAAGCATGGATGAGTTACTAAATGAGCGGGAACAAGAGGTATATCATTAAATTCTTAAAATTCTTTTCTTGCCACGTCTTACATTGAGTATTGGGAGGTGCACATGAGGTTGTTTAGATTTAGCACTAAAAATAGACAGTCCTTTTTTAGACTGTGGATATTAGATCTAAAGATTCTGTTATATATAAATTAGGTTATCAAACTAAATCAGTTAAAACAAGAGCATGAGATTCAATCAAAAATTGTTAATACAGCCAAAAAATTATTACATGATGAAGCAACTGGAAATAGAAATTTACTTGATTCAGTGTTAAAACAAAGATTTGAGTTTTACAGTAATGTTAAAGAAAAGGTATTCTGGAATCTTCACTCTGTCATTTATTATTTCTTAATTCTTTTTCCTCTCGTTCGTTCTTCAGCTTGAACGTTTAACAAAATTAATTGATACTACGCAAAAAGATTTGGGATCACGTTATCCTTATATCAATAACAATACTACAAGTATACCAATGTATTTAATAATTACTTATCTACATCTCATATTGTTTATTTTCTATTTCAAGCAAAATCGTCGGTGAATGTAATGAACAGTACAATACAGAACAGTTCTTCTTCTCCTTCACAAAATTTTGTTACTACTCAAAAATCGTCTTCTTCATCACCCAATGGTATAACAAAACAACATCACAGTCCAGCAAGAAGTCCATCACCCAACGTATGTTTCCGATTTGTTGGCTAATTTAACAACTAATACTTCATTTTTCTTCGTTTTTAAGTTTCATCGAACATCTTCTTATAAACGAGCTTTAGGAAATCATCAACGCAACGCGCACACAACCACCGCGAATAATCATTTAGTTAGTGATAATCAACCATCACAATTTAATCTTGATCGAAGGTAACATATTTTCTAGTTTTAGACGAAGAGATTATACATAGCTAATCGTGTTAAAAACTTCATTTTTATTTCCTTTTAATTTCAGTCATTCCTCAGATGTTGTCAGTGTTGCTGGTTTACCTCCAGAGTCACCGGCTACTTTCAATCGTAAACATAGTAGTCAACAGTTTCCTAACGTCATCATCCCGCCATCTTCTACGTCCTCTTCATCGACAGCGCCGTCTGTTCGAAACCGTGTGCGAGATCGAAAACAACAGTCTGGTGCAAAACACAGACAGAAAGTCAACAATAAACAAAATGTAGATAATACAGAAACGGTAGCAACCATAGACGACACAACAAATACTACACCGACCTCTAATATACGTAGCCTTGATCGAAGACACGTTCGAAGAATTGATGACAATACGCCACCAACGCAAACAAATATAAGCACAACAGATATTTACGGTAGTTTAGAACGTAATAAGCATAAAATATCAACTCCCACCTTAGGTATGAATGGATTACAACACGACTTTTATCATTTATCAACGAATAAAAATGATTTATCGGCACTGCAACAGATTAACAATGATTATCCGACGCATACGACATCAACAATTGTCACAGTTGGAAACGTAATTCATCCAAATTTCGATCAAGTCAATAACAGCCGTTCACGTCGCCCTCCACACGCACAAAAACAAATGACAGCTGTCTTTCAACCCCATTATGATCGACTCGATACGTGTACAACATCAACTACCCATCCACAGCATCACTATCAGCAACAAAAACTTGGTGCAGTCGGAGTTTCAAATAATCTTATTGATAATAGTTATTACACGATATCAGGTGAAACTGGTCAAAAACATATATCGAGTCACAACAACAATCAAAATCGAAGACGACATAACGACGTTAGACATTTAGTCGACGATAACTTCTATCAAAAGTCATCAGATCAAACTTATCCATCACAGCAGATACCGCTAACGATGCATCATTACGAAACATCACCATTATTAGTAAGACGAGTTAATATCGATCACCTTTATCCACAAACACGAGCAAACTTTCAACAACAGCATTCTTCCAATCATCCAATTAATACGCTAAATCAGCGTCATATCTCATCATTGTTACAACAACAGCAGCAACACCGAACTATGAGTGGTGGATTACATCAAAGTACAACGGGACAACAAGCATCCTCAGCATCATTACTGTTTCGACCACATTCATCACAATCATCTAGTTCTCACTCGTCAGGGTAAGTATTTTAGATGCTTTTTTTTCCAAAAGATATGTCTATTTCTTGACTGTCTTTTGTTTGTGTTTTTTTAGACCAACACGATTAGAATCAAATAGTTCAATGAACTCAAATAGCTTTCACGTTGCTGACGAGTTTTCTGATGATATCATGCTTTGGCTAGCCACAACACATGGAGGAAACTCGGCAACGCTCGTGTAATTCAGTGCTTTTTGTCTTGTTTTCAACATAAGTTTTTTTGTTTTTTTTAATACAGTGTTTCTCACCTTTTGTGTTATTTGAATGTGCAACTTCAATTTATTTTTTATTTTTCATAGTCAGTGTTTGTCTTCAGACGGTTTGGTGTATCTTCAATAAGAGTAATAGCAATACAATAAAAATAACAATCTTAGATTGTTTGATAATAAAAATATCACGAGACTATAGCTAAAATTGAATGTTTGTTAAGCAATACTTCTTGTTATCGAAATCTATTTTTATTTTGTTTTCCGTTTTGTAAATGTTTATATCAATCAATTTACTAAGAACGTCAAATTTCTTCTATTTTTTTTCTTCTCGTGCTTTCTTGTTAATTACGATTTTTTTTGCAGTTCTCTTTTCTTTTGTTCATACAATCATCACTTTTTCATTTATGTAAATCAACATACATATCTTTTACCATTATTTATCATTTGGACTGTTTTTTCTTTTTTCTTTTTCTGATTGTTATTGACCTCTTGTAACGGATCGAAAAAACGATGTTTTTTATATGTGTATTATGTATCTTTATATGTCTCTTTATATAATAATGCAAAAACAAAGTATCTGAATTTCTACACTACACAGCATGAGTTGCAGACAACAATATCCGGATAAATTCAAAGCCTGTAAAGCAAGGAAATTATTTTTAATATATATACTGAAAAATAGTGAAAAGTATCCTAAACTACAAGTGTCGCAGCATTTATTATATCTCGATACGGTGTAGATATTGGACTTAAATTTAGTTATCCAGATAACAGTATATCATTTCTGACTGTTGTTTTTAAGATGGATTCCATTTAAGCATACATTCCTTTATTTTAGAAAAAAGTTTTTATTTTTGAGACAAACATAGTACATGTGAAAATTTTGATACCGTCCACGATGTGAATACGCGTGGAAACTTTTTTACAATATTTCGTGAAACATTACTTTGCACGCGTGATCACTAATGCACAGACACAAGATACGTATCAATGAAGCGTCGACACTAGTTAATTTGTCGCTTTTTTCGTGAATTTTGAACACGCGTTAAAAAGTTGTTCACGGCAGTTTCATGTGCGAACACGAGGGAATATTCCATGCGGGAATTAGCGTGCAAAAGTATCTTGCTAGAGAACACATGAGGATAAAAAAATGTCTTTCATAAACACCAGTTAATTTA
>CAJNOQ010001702.1:0-29237 GCA_905250885.1 Didymodactylos carnosus | reverse complement strand
TCCTACTTTTATTCGACTGCATATTTATAAAACCTGTATTTTGCCAGTAATGGATTATTGTTGTGTAGTATTTGACAATGATTTCAAAACGCATCTCGATTTACTAACATCAACTCATAAACTCGCTACCCGTATGATATCAAATGACTATAGATCCGGCAGTTCCTCAGTGATCACGAATTTAAAACTACCAGATCTTGTTCAAAGAAGAAAAGTTTTCAGGTTAACCTTTTTTCACAAAATTATTACACAACGTAGTACACTTTCGCGCTTTTCGTTAGTACAGCTTCTTACCGCTAGAACTTCGTTGCGAACCTCCAATCGATGTCTTTGCCAGATTCCCTTGTTAAAACGTAAAACTACTAGTTCCTTTTTACCAAAAACTATAAAAGAGTGGAATCAATTACTAAGAGAAGTGATTGCTGCCTTTAGTGCTCGAGCTTTTAAACGTGCATTAAAGGAGCATGTCGTTTCTTAAAGTAGTTAATAGTACATAATATGTACTACATATTTAAGCCATATTCTATTTAACTGTACCATTTTTCTATTGTTAAAACTTCTTTTCTATTTTTCTTTTTACTACGACCTAGGTTGGCAGCAGAGATTCGATCGAACTCAGACCTTTGTCACAGGTACTTCAGACCCTATCTTAGGTTATAAAATTCTTCTCGAAAAATACGCGTTCCTTCTCCAGATATACGGAAAATGGTGAAAACTATACGATAAAAGTTTAGATTTTTAGAACAACATTTTTCGTATATCATGAGCAGGAATGCGTATTTTCCGAAAAGGATTTAGAACCTAAGATAGGGTCCGAAGTACCTGTGGCAAAAATTTCGTCTCAACTGGACCTTGACTACTACCCTTGTCAACAGGATGAAAAAAAGAGGAAGGGATAAAAATAAATGTGTTCCTTATTATAAGAGCAACATATAGTCTTGGATAAAGAAATTTACTGTTTACCTGTGCTCATAGAGCTACTATGAAATATTTTGCCGAAAGTACATTATACACTACTAAATATTCAAAACCAGCATCTTCCTCGCCATTTAAAGCTTAACTAGTTTCTTTTACATCACAGTTGTAGTTCTACCATCTCTCACATCACAATACTTTTACTTGTTTCAAAATTAATCAGTTATACATGCAATAAAACTACACAGAATATTTCAGTTACTATACATTTTTTTTCAAATATCGTAGCCAAAATATCTTAATGCAGCAAATAGAATAATTAACGTAAAAAACAGCGTTACTAGACAACCAATGATACACATGATGACAAATACGAAGTTACATGCTGGACTTTGAACATCGGATGATAAAGAAGGACGATTATCATCGTTTACTAGTACTGATAATGAAACAGTATCTTTCGAACCGTTCTCAGAAATATAAGGTGGTGGAAGATCGGTTTGTTGGTTACTGACAGTTGACAAAATTTGTTTCGATTCACTACCAACCAACTTTGGACTGTGCTTATTGTTTTTATTAGGTGTTGGATATGATGTTAAAGACGAAATATTTGATCTCGATGGTTTCTTTGGTGGTAAGTCAGTTTGTTTTATAAATTCATTTTGACTACTGGCAGTTTCTAATTGAATCCTATTGAATGTAGCAAATGGTTGTAAATTACTTCCATCTTGAACAAATATTGATGATGATGCTGATGGACGACGAATGGGTGCAGCTCCTTTAGGAGATATCCTTAGTACTCGTGTATTATCGATTACAATTGTCGATGTCTGAAGAAAACGTCGTGGAGGCGGTGGAGGAATGACTTGTGGTCGTTGTAATCGATCTACAGTCGAAGTTGTTGGTGCTGAATCTTTAACAGGAAGACATTGAGATGATGTCTGATCTTCTGTTTGATTTGAATCAAGTACCGATGGTGTAACTGCGGTTTCAACGTGATTTTCAAGTAATGGTAATGGCGGTGAACAGACTTCTGCATCATTCTCCATTTTACACTGTAAGAAAAGTTTAGTAACCGACAGATGTTTTGATGAATTAATATAGTAGCAGATGTACAAGTGGCTAAAATCTTTCGAACTCTCTCAGTTTTTAATTTTTTCACTAATATTAGAAATTTTAAGAAGAGATTGACAAAAAGAACCAGAAGTATCAATCAATCCTTGTCAAACTTTTACGACTATTGATGCAATTTTCAAAGTACTATTATTGAATAATACAAATCTATACTTACTGCACTGAATCAAGTGTTATTTCAGATTGCTTCAGTAAATAGAGACTTTATTGCGTTCATATTTTCGTACAAATCTAACTTTAGAATAGAAGAATCGTGTATGTATGATGAAGGCCAAAGATGGCTGATAGGAATGTGTGTATCATATCTTCTTTTTTCCAGAGAATATAGAATACGTAGTATGATAACAGCACATTGTCAAAAAAAAAAATTTCGTTGTTTTAAAAAAGAAAAAAGAAAATTCCATCTTTCTTTGTGTGTTAAAACTATTATTATATTGAAAAATGTATAGTGAAACTATTTTATCATCACATGGACAACATATTTCTGGATATTTTGTAAATAACAGTTTGTATATCACTCCTTAGAACAGATGAACATTAGTTTTGCTATGTCCAAAAAAATGTTGTCCATGTGATGATAAAATAGTTCCACTATACATTTTTCAATATAATAATACAGTTTTAACACACAAAGAAAGATGGAATTTTCTTTTTTCTTTTTTAAAACAACGAAATTTTTTTTTTGATAATGTGCTGTTATCATACTACGTATTCTATATTCTCTGGAAAAAAGAAGATATGATACACACATTCCTATCTGCCATCTTTGGCCTTCATCATACATACACGATTCTTCTATTCTAAAGTTAGATTTGTACGAAAATATGAACGCAATAAAGTCTCTATTTACTGAAGCAATTTACTGAAATAAAATTTGATTCGGCGTGGTGCAATCTTTTCTTAAAATTGAGTGAAAGAATTAAAAACTGAGAGAGTTCGAAAGGTTTTAGCCACTTGTACATCTGCTACTATATTAATTCATCAAAACATCTGTCGGCTTCTAAAGTTTACTTAAAGTGTATACGCTAATTTTGACGCAAATGAAATGGGATCCTTAGTACTATCTTACTATTTGTTTACATAGCGAGAATCTGCCAATCTTGACGCTAAAAGAATTTGAGAAAAGTTCATGCTAATATTGCAACCAGATTGTGGTAAGAATAAGAGTTACTTCTCTCTCTTATTAGATGTGATTAGCATTTACAGAATGACAATTTCTTGGAATATAATAAATGTAAATTACTTGAACTGATAAACTGTATCAATCAATATTCTCATGGAATTTCTTCATTCATTATATAAATTGAATCATTTATTAAGATGAAGAATTTCAAAATTGATAATAAAAGATAAATCTCCTTTATCATTATGAAAATAAACTATTTTCTTTTAGAGACGTTTCGTTATTTGTTGTTCAATATGAGCATGAAATATTATTTATTATTATTGATATAAAAACACAACAACACATGAATAATTTGTGTAAAACATAGATAAATATATATGTCTATTTTACTGTAATGTTTTGCGAAGAAAAGAAAATCATAAATTTTTTGCAAACGAATGAAATAAAACAGGAAAAGGATTGAACTATGCATAAAGCTAGGGAAAAAAGGAACAATCGATGAAAAAATACGTACGTGCATGTAGATTACCGTAGATAATTACAAATAAAAAACTAGTATAATATCTCTTCAAGTAACATGGTACAAGAATTTTCCTAAGCTTACATGTGCAGAGAAAAAATCACCGGTAACTAATATGCACATTTATGAGGATGTTTTCCTTGAGCACAGAAAAAAAACAGCTTTGCGTTTTAAAGCAAAATTTTCTTTTAAATACGAGGTAAAAAATGTTCAAACAAATAAAAAAAGAAATACAGTCAAGGGAGTTGGATAAACAGCCCGGCCAATTGACGTAAAGATTTAGAAGATACCTAATTTGACAGTATACCTTAATGGTAGCAAAAGTCTTTCAAAGTTTCATAACCATATGAATGAAGGAAAAGTCAGTACTCTTACATGTTGAAACAATTTTAGAAATTTTGAAAGACATATTACAAAACACAATTGGGAATTATGCAACGAAACAAAAACAACAAAAACATGTTCTTTTCCTTGAACAAGTGGACTATAGACTAGAAAAAAACGAAATTATTTAGAAGCTTTGTTCTACACAACAGAAGTATGATCTAGCCTAATTCGTGAAAACGAAAAGAGTAAAACTGCACTTTAACGGTCTTCATATGGTGTATATTGTATAATTTCATACTTCTTTTTCGCCGCATTAACTTTGAATATTGATCTGTCAGATTGTAAACCACAACATATACAACAACTTAATAATGTTGTCAATAATGAGAGTCCAACAGCACCAATCATTAACCAAAAACTTAATCCCAAATATTCAATATTTACTATCCAAAAATTAAATGCATATTTCATGGCATCTCGTTGATCTGTATAAGCAAAATCAGGACGATGCATACGTTCATGGATCCATTGATATAGAAATAAGCCTAAACAAATAGAAAAAATAAACTATAAAAAATTGAACAATGACGATGCATAAGGTTGGCGCAAGAAATTTTCATCAAAATTCAATTTAAAAATAAATAGACTAGTTTCTCTATTTAGATCCCAACATGTTTAAAAATATTTTATCATTCAAACATTATTTACCTAATCCTCCACATCCACTCAAAAATGAAAAAAATGCTAATAAAGTGACTAATCCAAATGGTACACTAACACAACGATCGACACATTTAATTAGCACAAGTGCTAATAATGATAAACAAAGAAGTAATGCAGCTAAACAAAATAAAATAACCATAATTATATAACGATAATGATTATGACGAAGATGAGCGACAATTGAATGATAATTTGGATTAGTTTTTGATGTTTCAATGTTAAATGGTGATGTTAATAAACGAAATATATTTTGTTGATGCCATATACAATTTTTTTCTGGCCAATAATATTTTGATGCATTATGTTGACGTAAACAATGTTTTTCATCAGAAAAATCTGGACATTCAGGAATATTGTTACATCGAATAAACTAAAATAAAATAAAATGATTTATGTTATTGAATGTATAAATTCCTACACGACTTACACAACATCCGGTTGTTTCACATTTTAAAGCTGGATCACACATCCGATTACACCAAGGTGTTGATTTTTGTTGTTCATTATCTGCCAATTCATCCTGTTCATAACGATATTGTTGATCTTGTTTTTGTCCTTTTAATGTTAATAAATCTAACCATTCATAATCGAGACAATATCCAAGAAGACCGTAACGTGAACGAAATGAATGTGAAACAAGCTGATATTCTAGACCATTGGGTGGAACATTTTTTTCTCTATCTCGTTTGTGCTGACGAATCAGATCATGATTCACATTACTCCATCGTGTACTCAATATACTATAGCAATACAAAGCTAATGCACTTAGAGCAGGAATACTTATACATATACAAAGAACATTTAATTTCATTCTTGATTAGCGAAAGAAATATCTAAAAAGTAAAATAATTAGAAGTACAGTAAGATAGTTGACCAACTGATCTCATAATTTGAAAAAATCTAAATATATTTTGTGTATAAAGACATGTAAGCACAAGAATACATTTCCCAAAAAAACAAAAATGTCAAATCTAACTTAAGTTAAGACACAATTATTTTAATCAAAAAATATGTAATAGTGTGTTTCAGAGAGATGACTCAAGTTAGAATCAAATTAGACATCCAACTTACGTTAAGTTAAACTTAAATAGAAAAAGTTTACGTAGGACGATAGAAACCTTAAGTTTGTCTCAAATTTTTAGAGTTAAGATAGATATCTAACTTAATTTTAGCATACATTGTTTGTGAAAATAAATTTCAAGAACCGTAAGTGATCATAGCCTGTATACATTCTGAGTGTCAATTGTCTGTTATTTAAGATCACACGAAAAGAAAACAACTCAGACGCTGTTAGAGCCTAAAGATAAAGCTCTTCGTTATTTGCAATCTTTTTATTTTTGATTGGTAGTTAGCTGTATAATCAGCATCGAAAATGTTTGGGTTGGTTTGAATTAGTCAGCATTTAGTAACAGAGCATATTAGTTAACTTCGTCATTTTTTACTCATTTTGTCCGTTATCGTACTTTAGTGTTGCTGAACGATAGAATTATTTCTTCCATATAAACTATCCACTATTATCCACTTTTTCGGGAAAAATCTGGCAAATTTTCGTTATTTTAGAAAGAATAAGCGAATGTCAAATAGACCTTTGTTGTTTACAAATTGTATGTGCTCGTTACCATCTCAGAGTTTTTGATTAGATCAAGTTTGCGTAAATATTTTTATACATTTTTACCTACCGATTCAGCTAATGTAACGATTTTCAAACTTTCTCCACAATCAATTAAACTTATCAAATATATCAGAAAATTGTCATAAAATAAACTAAACACATTTGTTTACACAACGACTACCTGCTTCTAAGTGATATAATAAATTTATCCTTTTTATCACCCAGAGAAAGAAAAAGAATAAAAAGACTGTCTGAATTTGATGTAAACATCATTATTACCTTTCCATTTATTTATTTTTTTCTTAGCATAGTAATAATTTTTTTTACAATACTTTTCATTATACGGTGCATTAATAGAATATGTGGTTAGCGTATAAAAAACCACAATAAATAAAAGACAAAAAAAAAGAAGAAAAGAACAAAATAATATTAAATATACAAACTAATTTTTGTTAGATACAAACGACAAACAATTTTTCTACAGACAACTGCTACAAACTAAGATACAATAGAGAAGTTTTTCCTTCGTCGTATTTTTATACTTTAAGATTATCGTTTGTGAATAGTCGTTTATAAACTGATCACGTAAAAGTCCACATACCATCGGGATGAGTGGATATAGATTAAAATGAATTATCTTAAGAAAAAACTTCTTATTTTTAAACTGTTTTTTAAGAAACGACAATGTGAATAGTAGCTGTTCGCATGTACACTAAATATCAATTTATGACTATATTTTGTAACATACTTCTCTTTTATTTCTTCTTTTCTTTGTACTAGATAGAGGTGCATATTTTTTTCTTCCAATTTATAATATTTTCGAAGTACTTTTTTTCCCTTTTTAACCTCTTTTTATTCTCTCTCTGTTCTACTGTATAGTTGATTCTTTTCTTCTACTAAATGTATGTTCAAAACACACGCATACACTCGAACATTTCTCTATATTCTTTGAGCACACAAAAAAATGAAAATGTTAATGTCTGAGAGCAATTAAGAATTTAAGTGTTGTTGATTTAAGAAAATACAATGAATCAAACTATTATCTATAGTTTAACATAACTATGATTATCGCAAACAAAAGAGAAAAGATTCACTTGAGAACATCACCGTACTGAACATAATACATAGAAAAAAGTTTCTTATTAAAAATTTTGATAAACATTTATGTACGAAATCTAATATGTTTTCGATAACGACAACCGTTAGTCTTATTCACGATTGAAACCGGACTCTGGAGAAAATAATTCCTACTACATGATTGTTAGATAGAACCAAGCATTAAGAATTTTATATGAGAAATGAGTGAACGCAAGATCTCAGACATACGAAAATAATATGGATTTTAACGAGCAACATAAATTCTATCTTTACACTTCACTAGTTTCTTTCTTACAGAATAGAGATGAAAGATGCAGGTGGTACAACTAACTAAGACCTATCTGAAATTTGCGATTCTTTCCAGCTAAAAGGCTCGATAAAGTGTTTTCGCCTTCAATCCTTTTTTTAAAACTACTAGAGCTTGACTCAGTAGGCAAAAAATCTTATTTGGGCCACGGAAGCTAAGTTACACAGTTTTCGAACGATTCGCTTAATGAGCGATCGAAATCACTTTTCTTTTATGATTATACAACGCCCGAAATACACTGTGAAAAAATTAGAAACACACAAACAAAATGAAAACAACCTTTGCATACATAAACGAAGAAGAAAATCAGTCTAATGTGTAATAACAGAGACCAGTAAAAGAAGATGAAAAGACAAAACAAATAAACAAAATCCAGACTCAAACAAGAAAATTCTTAACCGCATCAGCAGCTGCTTTTGTGCAAAAGAACTATAGCCACATAAAGTAACTATTAATAGCCGACTAATCATATACCATTGCGTAAGAGGGCGCTATGTACATCAAAAGGTACGATTTTTCCCATGTTTCTCCATCTAGAGTTTTATCCTGATTATTCCTGTTGTGTTGATAATTTCATTTCTTACATCACTATAACTCTGTTCGCTACCGATTTCTACACGTCATCTATTATATTCGTTTCTGATTTGTTCCGTATATCTAACCGATTGCTTATACCTACTCTTTTAGCAAATACTGTTGTCTTGTCTCCTTCTCCGTACACTAAACACTAACTGTCAGTGTCACTTGTGTACTGTGACGCACTAGTAGGAAATGGATCTAGATTGTATTATGGAACATGCGAAGTTAGAAGCAGTAGGGTGTTTCATAAAAATTCGTAAGTGCTCGACTTAACTAAGTCTAGATTTAAGTCATACTTAAGTCTCCGTTTTGTATACTTACGTGTTCATTTTATACACTTAAGTTTAACTAAGTCTAGCCTTAGTTAAGTCGAGCACTTAAGAGTTTTTATGAAACACCGTCCAGGTCCTCATCACCACTCAATTTTTCCATTTTTTATGTTGATTGTAACAATTTTTCCAATATCTACTTCTAATATATTTCAACAAAACAAAAATCACCAGTGTATTATTAAATAGGGATTGAGAAATATTTGGAGTCTGTTGATAAATATAAAAAATATTACAGACAAAGAACAATATATTCTGTGAATTCTACTGCGATAATCACAGTCTCAGCACTCTTCTACTAACTGTTGCGATCCTTTTCTATGTATTTTGAGTAACTAACTCAAAAACTAAATCTTCTTTTCAATTACAATCTTTTTGTTAAATCTGAATCAATAAACATACACCTTGTTGAAGTTCTTCTCTTTGTTTATTGATAGAATATATGCTGATACCGTATTAACACTTAATTAATGTCAAGCTGACAGTTGTAATTAAAATTTTTTTTAATGTCATCATTGCACCATCTTCACATTAATCTACAGAAACAATTTATTAAAAATTGTGTATTTTATCTAAATGATGCTGATGAATTAAAACTCGAATTAGGTCCCATTCACCATTGCTGAGAAGAACAGTAATACAGAATTAGAAAAAACAATATGCAAATGATATGAATTAATTTAAAGAAGATTATTAAGATAAATTTAGAAGTGCAACAGTATTCGCTGAAACATTAAAACGTCACCAGATTCATCTATATTTTAGGTAAGAGCATCGAAATATTGACAAACTACGGTTACAATGAGATCTGAGGTTGGCGTCAGCCAGCAATAGTATTGAATAATTAGTTGACAATGTAGTCTTAACAGTTGTTCACAGCGCTCAGCACTACCTGTTCAAAATATTGATGCTCATGTAGTAAAAGCAAAAAAGAAGTCAAGTTTTCTAAATTAAAAGTTGTATGATTTTCTTATGAATATTGAAGGTAAACACGGAAGACTTCTGAAATCTATTTGGCTACTTTCAGAATGCATCTCGTTTAATAAATTAAAAAAATAACGTTTACAGAATTGATTATGCATATAAAAATTTAGTTTAAAATAATCAACCAATACAGCCAATCGATTTCAAACTTTTTCCGAATCTTTTAAATTTTTACGCAAAAGAAAGGATTCACACACTGTTAAATAGCCATTAGGAAACATCGATTTTGTATGATTTTGACTAATTAGAAATCCATTGTGGAAATAAACATCAAAATTGATCATACGTTATCATAAATATACGTTGATCATAAATATCGATATTTGTTGTAACATTTGATTCACTGGTATATGAATTGAAAAATAAAATTACCAAATGAATAAATAAAATCTCTGCTAAATGAACATTTACAATTTTGTAACCATAATTCAAAATAATGTTTTTGTTCAGTATTCAGATAGAAAATATATTGAAAGATTATCAATATCCATATGTAAGAATTTAGATAGTTTAAACAATAGAAAAATAACATGAAATATGTATCATATTGTAAGACTTTTGTAGATGTATACAACGTAATAGTACTATGCAGTTCATCGTCTAAACTCGTCTATATTAGATTAAACGTATATTGATTGATTACCAATAACAATGATAGAGACTCTATGTGTGTTTTGTTTCGTCTATTCGTGTTTGTAATTATTAGTTTAATCTTTATTTGAATATTCTGTTACTATTTTCATTGTAGGTTCTAAAAAATTTAATATTACTACTATTATGCGTTTTTATTAGAATTAACGCTTAGCTAGGTCTATTAATACATCACAATAAAAAATAAAAAATATTAATATTATTCTAAATAATATCATGTTTTATTCACCAGCATCTCTCACTCTATAATGTCTATTTTTGAATTTTATCTTCCAACAAGACTATAATTATAAAATTTACTATAGTTTTTCTAAACATTGTTCTTTTATTTATTTGTACACGATTGAAATAAGTTAAAAAATTCTGTACAAAAATAACTTTTCCTTTCTTTTATCTCCTAGATGTTAGATTGTTTGCATTAGTAGATTACATATAATACTTTTTCTTGTTCCTATAATTATATATTGTTTATTTAATAGTATAATGTTAACCACACATGGTTAATGTTTGAATAACAGACAATTATTCTTCTTAGTTTTGAATACAATATTATGATCATCGACAGTTATTATCAACTATACATAACTTGGATTATATCATAGACTATAAATATTTGATTAATAGAATAAATAGTTAATGATAAATTCTAATGTATTTGTAATAAAATTCTAAATGTCGTTTACTATAATTTGTTATTTTAATAATAAAACTCATAGGACAAGGCTAGTTAAATTTTAACCGATATACTTGCTGAAACTATTGAAAAAATTTCCAATGAGTTTTTGCTGTCCCTTATGATATTTCTATGTTATTGAAGTGATTATTATTGTAGAATACAAATATCATGGACAAATGTAATTAACATTTCTAATGTAAAATAACCATAAAATATAAACACTTTTGTTTAGGTTGTTATCAAATAGTTTTGTAAATAATTTCACTATTGGCTGTTTCATAGAGAATTGCATGACAATTTAATACGTTGTTTTGACGTGTAAAAATAAGTTCTTAAAATTCATCAAGGTTATTATTAATAATGCCGACTGAAGGAGGTCGGATTTAAATCATTGACAGACAGCTATTCACTGATGAATGCCGCTAAAATGAAGTGAAATTTCTTTGAATAATTTTATTAACCCTTTGAAACAAATTTTATTGTTATATAGAAGCAATGATAAGAAACTTCAACAAGCATATATGCGTGTCCCGGCACCAAAGGCTTAATGACGCTTAACTGTAAACACGCACTTTTTCATTAACTTTCTTATAAAATATGACCAGAAATAGGGGCTTCGTTTAAACTCATATCTTTATTAATGACTTTATGACTTAATTTTATCCTTTATCATCTTGTTCAGCTAGAATTGGGTGTTCTATCCTTCTTACCTTCATTTAATTCCCACCTGGCTTATTGTTTTTGTTCCTTTCACTTGTCACCGTGCGCGCAGCTTACAGTTAAATTATAGATAAAAACTTTCATAATCGCTAGTTCTTGTTTCTGTTTTACTTTTGTTCCGATTGTTATTTTCTGCCACTGGAAACAACTTTTCGTCTCTATTTTGGATTGATTGCTAATAATTTCTAATAAAATTACAGTCGCATTCGAAATGGCGATGGTTTATACGTTTTGCTTTCTCATGTTCTCCAGATGTGAAACATGTAATATATGGTACAATAATATGTTCAACGTCAGCGATGAAATCTATCAAACATCACCGATAATTCTTTTACATTATTTGAGTAGATCATGCAGCTTCTCTCCCGTAATAAGCCAGAGATCTTGATAATAATCGAACAATAAATGATGAAGTCATTTCCATTTTTAGTTGAACTTTTAAAACTCAAAAAAATCATTCATTAGTGTACTAACCCTAAGCTTCTAATCGTAGTAGGATTACAATGATGGGTTAGACATATATTTTACATGTGTTACATAATTCAGTTTTATTTAATGCAATGTCATTGTTTGAAAGAACTCTCTATTTAATTATATCTTAAACATTTTGTAACATTGTCAATATATATATATATATACTATAACAAAAGCAAGCAAAGGTCAGTAAGAAGCTTTTTTAACGTGTATTATGCGTAAATGGGCTTATATTCTGTAGAAACAATGTCTGTGTTTATGAACAAAAAGATTTTTTTTTCTAAGGCATATGAAAAAATGACGGCATCGTTGTTTTTTTCTAATTTATTTTACAATAAATTATTTCAAAATAGGACACAAAAATGTTTTTTTGTTTTACTTTAAATTCTTTCAAAAAATTCAATTCGATTGATCATAGGATTTGAAATATTTTTGTGAACAAGTGTAGTAAAATTGTGTGTATTATATCTATTTTAGATTTTTCAAAATGTCAACTGGAATTAAAACACCCATTAATAATAACAATCTGAATGAACTGACAAATGTGAGCAATCTTACCGCTTATGTAAGTAATGAGATAAATTCATGTATTTTATTTATTTTTTTTTAAGTTATATCTGTCGCTTTATTGTAGGTAAATAATACATTCAAACAGATAGAAGAAAAGTTTACGTCAACAACAGATCAAGTGATGAATAGAAATATCCTTTTTAAAAGAAAGAAAACGATTATCATTGCAAAATAGAGACATTTCTTATTTGTTTGATTCCAGAAGTGTAGAATCTACCTATAAGAACGAGAAACTTTCCATCGGGAAAATTAAATCTTCCATTTTCTTCTATAATTATTTTTCAGCAAAAATGCAATTTTTTGAAAAAGTCCCTCGATTCAAAACATTTTCCTCTATGCGTCTCGAAGCATAGCGGTAAAATATTCTGTATGTCCAATTGATTATTCTTTTAGTCGCAAGCAAATGTTGAGAGATGCGCGCGATGATGTAAAAAGTGAGCAATACACTTGGTAACATCTATACACTTCTAATGTTGAAAAAATCAATGATTGACGTTCTTTTGACATCTTGTATGATGGTGATAACAATGACACCGGTTTCTGTTTCCTGAGAATTCTTTTAAGATTAATTTTTCAATCTAATTTCATTTGATCTTAACTATTTTCTTGTTTTTACTGAATGAACTGGGTCGTCGTATTGATGATTTAGAAGGTCATATTTCCAGTATTATATCATATTTACCAAATGAAGAACAACAACAACAACAACAACAACAAAAAAAGATAGAAACATGAAAATCATGAAAAGAAAAATTTGTGTATAAATTTGTACATAGACTTTGAACTTTCGTTTTTTCTTATGTATTTAACGCTTTTGAATGAGAGTTTGGATTTTATTGTTTGTTTTCTTTTGTAAATATGTCGTTCACAGAATGATTCAATAAAATGCATCAAAAACATTTGATTAACAAAATAGATGGTACGTTTTGATTCACTTAGCGGATACTCTTTTTTGACAATATTAGCATTGAGAAAACATCTGTTAGTATATTGCAGATGTTTTCGTATTTATTACTCTTGTGTTATTGTTTTCCATCTTTGGTATGTACTGATTTTCCTCATTTAAATGGTTATTATTCAATGTTACAAGTGAACGATGATTCTCAATACGTCTTTTTCATTGATTATTCAAAAACATTTAATCACTATTTAGTGACTGTAACTGGACGATCTCTCTCATTTACTACAGGATATTTAGAATTTCTCAATGATACACAATTGACATTAGTCACAGATCAGAATGATCATTTTAATGGCACAATTTACTATGAACAAGATTTGCCATCGATATGTTGGGAAAAAGATACTACGTCATGTTGGAAACCAATATTATCAAATATTAGTCGAATACATGTGATCAATATGAATCATTTAGACGTAGGATACAATGGAATACCAAAAATCGGTTTTATAAACAATATTTTAAATATTTATTTTCATCAATATTTTCCAAGAGCAGCACTATTAGCTGAACAAATAAGAAAAGTTTATCCGGAAGAATCATTTGTTTATACCACTCATCCATGGTAGACTGATTTAATATTTTATTTTCTAAAAAAGTAATTATTCTTAATTTTAGGTTATTAGATTTATTTTTCAATTGTCCAACAAATTTAGTATTGAGTGGTATCAAATTGATATGTCCCAGTGATGAGGAGCTTGCTCTTATTGAAAATTCCATTCGATCAGGCCACATCACATGGCATGCTGCTGCAATGAATATGCAGTATGAATTCATGGATGAATTAACGTTAAATGCTTCATTTGACATAGCTGTGAGCTTAAGTAAACGATTTGATGTACCGGTTGTATGCGTGCTGAGTCTGAGAGATGTACCAGGGCTACCAATATCTGTTGTACAAGCATTCAAAGCTTATTTTCAACAATATTGCACCTATCCACCGATGATCACCGTTGGAGTTAATAATGGTAAGACAAAACTGATACACTTATTCTTTCTATGTTTAATTGTTCTTATTTGTTTTAGCTGTAACTGGTCTCGAAATTCCAAAAGGTTTATTTCGATGGGGCATCGATAGTGATTCGAGTGTATTGGCCACATGGCATTCATTTGGCTATCCAAATAATCCTGGTTCAACATTTTCTAAACCCGGTGGACTCTCATTAAAGGATCTATTGATCGTACCTGAAGCTGGTATTGGTCTCGCATTTGCATTTCGTACGGATAATCAAGGTCCACCACAATCATTGTCTGAAATTCATCAAAATCATGAAATTCTACGACAATCGTATCCATCGGCCAGTGTATTTTCATCATCGTTACAATCTTTTCTCGAAGATGTTTCTTCTCATTCGTCTCAATTAGAATATTTTGATGGTGATATATCTGATACATGGTTACAAGGTATCGGAAGTGATCCGAAACGCGTACAACAATATCAAGTTTTACAACGAGCAATATCTCGATGCTATGATCAAAATTTATGTGAATTTGATAATGAACAATTAATTAATGCAAGTCGATTTTTAATCAAAATTCCTGAACACACATGGGGTTTACCTGGAGTATACGACCAAATCAATTGGTGAGTTTTATGCTAGTTTTATGTGAACATGTAAACCTGAGAACGTAACTTTGTTCTTAGGTCTAATGAAAAATTTCATGCAGTTGTCAAAAGTAATAAAAATTATAATAATTGTCGATTGGCGTGGACTGAACAACGTGAATTTTTCAATTTATATTTACAAACGGTTGAAAATCATCCCTTATACGATATTATTCAAGAGGAATTAACTCACGTATTTACAAATCTAAAACGTCCCAATCTTGAGAATTTTCAAGAGATTAATCCAAATGAAGATTATTTTTTATTTAAAACATCATCAGAACCATTTCATGTATCATTTGATGACCAATATGGTTCAATTAAACGTTTTTATCGTGATGATAAAATATATTGGACAACAGACAAATATCAATTGGCATCTTATGTTTATATTACGTACAATCAAACGGATTTTGATCATTTGTCACACACATATGGAATTCCAGGTAGAATGACGAAGAGTTTATTTCTCAAATCCTTCACTCAAGCAAAAGAATTTTTTTTGAGCTAATTTAACCTATGTTAAGGGAGCATTTACCCAGCTGCAGCTTATTCTAACCTAGCTTAAGCTAGGTAAAGTAAAATAGCCTAAATTAAGCTAGCTTTGAAAAAAAAAGTTTTTTTTTCTTGTTTTGTTTAATTAGCTTTTCCAGGTATATCCAAACCAAATTCAACAGTTAATGCTCATCCACAATCGGCTGTTTGGTTAACACAAGTACAAAAATTTTATCGTTCGAAGTTAGATGAAAATCAATTTTTAACACAAATGTTACTTGATCAAGAGACAACTGTTAATTATGGTGGTTTTGGTGAAATATGGTTAAATTATACATTTTTAGATGAAACAACGTTACTTCTAGAATGGTTAGGTTTAAATAAAACGTCGACACGATTAGGTGAAGCGTCAATGATTAAGTTTATGTTGCCAATGTCACCAACATGTACGTTAATTTTATATGATAATGAAATCGATGTACAAAAACCGGCAAAAAATTCATCCTTCTATCAACGAGGTGTACATGCATTCAAGTAAGCTTAATTTAAGTAAATTATAAGAAAAATATGTACACTCTGTATTGCTAAACGATAAATATTGAAGAGACATAGATGAGTCAATAATATTTAGTGTACATTTTAGTTGTAAAACGAGTATATCCGATGATTGTTATGTAACATTAAAAGTGACAACATTAGATGCACCAATTGCTTGTCCAATTGTTCAAAATCAACAACCTACCGCTTTACCATTTCCAGCACCCGGTGATGATGATCAATTACCATTAGACGGTATGGCGATCAATTTACATAATAATGTTTGGGAAACAAATTATATTTTTTGGTATCCATTTGAAGATGATGATCAGTCATGGAGAGCAAGATTTCTAATAAAATTTGATGGCTCATGTGTATGAAAATGCTTTTCTAATTTTTTCATGGTGTGCAATATTTTTATGTTGTGCAATGATTCTCAAATATGATCATTTTTTAATCTAAAAACGTGCTTCTTGTTTTTGTTTATAAATACTGTGATACGCTTGTTTTCTTTATTTTTATGCCTCTTTGACATTCCAAGCAAATCAAAGCGTATATAAAGTGAAAAAAACCTTAACTAGACTACTATTAGTAAATGTTTTCGTGTTTTTTTTATCATCGATTCAGTTAGATCTTGTTTCTTTGTAAATCATTTTTCTATTTATTTTTTCTAAAGTCTGTACATTGTTCTTTTCTTTTCCGGAAAAAAGTGAACTTTTGTTCTATTTAGTTATCATTTTGCGGTTATATTGGCTTCTTTTTCGAAAAAAACAATGCTTTATTTTGTGATGGACAACTATTTTGTCAAAAGAAAAATGTCTATTGAATTCTGACGCTTGTACAGATGATATCTATTGAGCAAAAAATAGATGAAGCCTTCAAACTTTTATCATAACTATTTTTCGATATTCCCTAAAAGTTTGATCCAAATCGGACTTGTTGTTACTTGGATAGGTTTCTGATCCGGAGAAGTAATTTAAGTTGTTCTAAAAAAAAGAATGAGGTCTTCTAATTTCAATAGTGACCATGTATGAGTGAAAAAACGTTTTTCGACTTTTTCATTTTTGCACTTTTGAAACCCTTTAATGAAACGAGTTCATCTTTCTGACGAGAAACGATACTGCAAACAAAATGATCATTCATTGTGTTGTCTATACTGAACCATCGAGAACAACTATAATTAAACTTTAATTTTTTTATTATAAATATTAAATCTGATAAGAAAAAATTGGTTTAAGAAAAGCTTTAATTAATCAATCAAATTATGAGAAAAAGTTTACTGTTAAACAAACAAAAAAAAAAAAAAAAGAAAAATTCAGCTATCATCGTGATGACGAATGAACTATATATAACCGCAACGAGATCGAGAAACAAAGAATAAATGCTGTCTGCATCGACTATTTAAATAATAAGATGATTGTGTAAAGAGAGATTGGTGTGTCATTTATTTTTTGCAAAAATCGGACGGCAAAATAAAAATAGATGTAAAGGATTTTAAATATTTATCTCTGATATATATCGAAATAGAGATAAAAAAATCCTTCAAATAAAGAAGTAATACAACAACTTCTTTTTCGAATTAAAATATAATAGACTAATGACTACGATGGCCAATGAAAATAATAATTGAATTAGGAATGTATCGAAGATAATGTTCATTCAGCTAGCCTTTTTCACACTTTTTATTTTTATTAAATGTTTGCCGAAGTGAGTTTAAATTGTGAGCCATCATTGATCCAAATACATTATCATACCATTCAGTTGATCGTCCGCTAAAACAAATAGAAATTTTTATTATTCATATTTCAATTTTGCTGTTGCCAATATTTATCTTCAAAGATTTGACACACACAAGAATATACCTCAAGTCTACAGATGCCACATGTATCACTTTTGTACAACCCGCTTGTGTTGTTGATGGTGTAAGATAAAAATATGAATTATGTGTTATTCCGATACTTCCTGGTAAAAAATGATTTTGTAAATGATCAATTGAAATTGAACTTATTAAAATACCATTTGCAATATTGTTGCTATTAGAAGCCGATTGTTGTTGTTCATTATTATCAGTAGATGATGAATGAGATGAAAATTTTTTTGTATACCTATATAAGATGAAATTAAAAATTTTTGTGAAAACTTTCAAGAACTTGTCCGTTCTCCATAGAAGATGAAAGTTTTGAGTTTTATTTTTATAGGTAGGATCGTATGAAAAAAAGTTCTCCTGAAAGTTTGTGTATTTACAAGACTGAAAGGGGGTGTTTACAAAATCTGAAACTGATGTTTACAAGCACTAAATATCACTCTCTGGAGAGCCCTGCAGGTTTAGGTTACGATTTCTATAGGTTATGTTAGGTTTAAGTTGTGAAATATTTTATAGGTTAGGTTGTAGGTGACGCCATTGATAACCTATTTTTAACCTAAACGAAAACAACCGATTTTGAACTACCACATTAAAACAGCCAACACTTTGAATAATAAAGCGTAGTTCGAGTGGAATTTTATCGATTGAGGATGAAGTTCAGACTGAGGTTCTCTAGTTTAAACTGAACTATTTTTAAACTGGAAAAGAGCACAATGAAAAAAGGAAGTACAGAGAAAAAACTTCCGGTTGTTAAAAATAAATGGAAAATACACAATAATAACAGAACCTTCGTAGCATCGAGAGCCTAAAGTGAAATTCTGATCTACTCTTAAGAGAGTCTCCCTATTTAGAAAACTATTTTTCAAAGATTGCATTAAAGAATAAAAGACTCAATCGATTCATTTCTATATTCATGTAAAATGTGATTTATTTTTTATAAGCTTACCTTTCAGACGGTGTTTAGATAAAAAATAATAACAATATGAAACAAAGCTGAAGTTTAGGCTTCTGAAACCGGGTTTTGGGAAGAAATTGCAAAAGGTTGTATTAGGTTAATCTAGGTTGGGTTACGAAAAACATTAATAGGTTAGATTAGGTTTAGGTTGTGAAAATTTTTTTATAGATTAAGTTATAGGTTGTCAAAAAGTCGTAACCTGCAGGGCTCTAACCCTCTGGTATGGAGTTTGTGCAAGTTTTCACATTTTTGCTCTACAGGAGCAATGCTGACAAACTTTTAAAAGATCTTTTTAATTTAAATTACATACCGAAATTCACAAAATGAACGAACGGGAACTAAATCGAGAAAATTTAATACATATTGATGAATTTCAGCATCATCATCTAATTTTTCAACAATACGTGATTCAGCAAAATTTAAATCCCACATATATCTAAAAATTAAATTAAATAGATATAAAATTTTCTTAAAATTTCATTGAATATTTCTATTCACCTTTCATTTAGAATACGATGGGATACTTGTTTTATACTAGCTGGTATATCTATTGAACATTTCCATCGTGGTAATGATGCTACTTCATTTGTAGTTGTTTTTGGTTTATAAATGCCCAGTTCAATAATATCTAAATCATTTCCTGGTAATTGAACACTTTTATATTTTGTATTTTGTAATTGCTAAAATGACAATATTCTATATTCTCATATTAATAATTAAAATATAATTTTTATTATACCTGAAAAAATTGTTCACTCTCTTTTGAAATATATTTTTTAATTAAAAATTCTCCATTACATTCATTTCGAATTAAATCATCGAGACGTTTTGTTTTACGTTGACTGGGCAATTGTAATTCGGACGATAGTACACTAGGAACCTATAAAAACAAAATACAAAATTTATTTTAAATAAATAATTTTAAAACAAAAAAAAAACAAACAAATAAATAATAATAATAAAATGTGTTCTTACCCTACATAAAACATCTACATTTAATATCATTGTCATTAAACATAATTCTAATGTTAATCGTTCACTTTCTTGTGCTATAGAATCAAGTTTAATTTCTTTACGCCATTTCCACCATGTTAATTTTGTTGAACGTAATTCATGATATGATTGAAATACGGATGGAACAAATATTCGAGCTAAACTTCGACATGTTGTCTAAATAATGAAAAAAGAAATGTATTATTAAACTATTTTTATTTAAATGATAAAATAATTGATATTTTACTAGAATAAATGTTCAAATTGTCTCTCACCTGACTAGCTCCGGATCGTATTGAAACGTCAAATAAAAATCGTAAAATTGTTTCTAAAACGTCTCTTGTTTCATCTGGTAATAATAGAAATGAATAGCGTATAGCAAGAAGTTGATCTTCTTGAGGTAAACCTAACATTCAAAAAAATAAAATAAAATAAATAAAACGACAAATGAAGAAATGATTTATAATTAAACTATTGATCAATTAAACAATCTATACTTACATTTAATAAGATCACATAATATTCTAGTAATTGACGGTGGTATAATACATTCGGGTAATTCACGAAAATATTGTCGTACAACATCGGCAACAACAAATGGTTGATAATCATCAAATTTAATTTGATCTGAATCATGTATTTCAATTTCATTTCTTAGACGATCAATTTTTGATTTAACACCTGGTTTACGAAATAGACCATCACATTTTCCGGCATGTAAACGTAAATATTGTAGAGCATTTGTTATTCCTAATGGTAATAAACGACCAGTTGATTGTTGATAAATACGTAATGGTATACCAAATACACGTTTTCCTTTCCACGATGATGATTTTGGAAGTTTTGAAAGTTTTGATAATGTCCTATTGAAAATATATAGAAATAAAATATATTATAATTATTATTATTAGAAATTGATTATTAACTTACACAATATCCTGATTATTGATAACATCATTTGTACAATTACGATTAATTAATTTTTGGAGTTTTATTAGTGCTATAATCATAAAATTATATAAAATAAATGTTTGTTACTATAAAAAAAAACAAAAAAAAACAGAAAATTTTAAATATACCTGATTCTCTTAATTTATTAATATCATTCGATAAAAGTAAATGAACATTAATTTCATTTGTACCAGTTGTACTTGTTGTACGCATAGCTTCATAAGATGTTGATGGTACTAATTCTTCTTGAGATGATGGAGATTTTTTCCTATATAAAAATAGTCCACAATTGAACAAATATATGCGCCTATTTTATACATATATAATGATAATGTAGATAGTGAGAAAAATGAATGTATATAATCATCGCTAATATGAATGTATAGTACATGGATTAACGTAACACAACATGGTTGAGCTGACAAAAAGATTTTGATAAGTGATATGCTATTCTATTCGAAAAAGAAAAGAAACAAAATTGATTTACTGGATAAAAAAAAAAAGCAAAAAAAATAGAAAGAGAGAGAGAGAGAGAGAGAGAAAAAAATTTCATGTGTATATGTCGTATATATCATTTTTTTTTATCAACTGAACATAACTTCATATGAGATTGAAGTAATAGATTTATATTTATACGGATTTGAAGAAAGATCTATAGACTGCGAAAAAAAAATAAAATGATGATTTTATAACGCGTAATGTACATGTATGTTATGACCTTGTCAATGCACAAGTAGAAATATATAGATGATAGCCATTTGAATGGTATAAGAGAATATATAGTTATTAGATGTATCGCTTACACACACGATTGAGAAATTTGATGAAGAGATTGAATAAAGCAAGAAAAAAAAGAAAAGATTCTTATACGTATTGATCGCATTCATCATACTGAACACATTGATAGAGAAAAACAAAACCTATTAACCATTTAGCAATAGAAGTAACATGATTTGTGTTCACTTAATTTCACTAATTTCTCTCTCATCATATACTTTTATCTAATATAAGATGATTCTTAGAAAGACAAGGAGTGAAAGAGAGAGAGAAGTGATTTTTCGCTTCAAATACAATTTAAAATTAAATTAAATTTTTTGCGCAATAAAATAACACTATTTTTAAACTGCTATTCATAACTTTTCTTTTTTCGAACTTTATTCTTCTCTTTTATTCTATACAGGAAGGAAATGGTGAATTGTACTTGATTCCGAATAAAATAATCTAAAAGTGCTATTTGAACTTCTCAAACTGATTTTAGAGTTATGCTATATAAACTATTCATGTATAACTCAGTTAATTGAATAAAGATACATTGATTCTTCTTATTTTAGCTAACGTAATGAGTATGAGTTTTTAGTTGGTATTTGAGATTCGTATAGATATTCTGCTAATCGAGTGTCTAAAAGAAAAAAATTGATCATACAACTTACTCTCTATGATAATATCGATCGCTTATTAACGCTATACTTAACGCTGCTGTTTTTAGTTAAGGGATAAGAACACTTTAGAATTATATAAATTATATACAAAAACGTTATTATAAGCAATAGTAGCAACAAAACAACAGCGTAGAAAAACATGTTCTCTGTTGTTTTTTTTGTATTATAAAGTCTATACATCTTTTGGAAGAAACGACTATTACCTTCGAATTTGTTATATTATTAGATATTCACTTCTTCCACACCGTGTGCGTTCAACATTATTTGCATTGTTCTCTGTTCTTTCTTTTCTTTTCTTTTTTACTTAGAAAAGAAAAGAGAAAAACTTCTCATTTTTGTGTATTCACATAAAGTCAGTTGAACATGTATAGAAGAAGTAACAATGTTCACCGTTAGACAGACTGTATAAAACACACAATTCAGTACTCTTGAAATGATCAACTTATGTACAACTGTCACATACACTCAAAAGCATTTTTTCGAAGTTGAAACTGTATTAATGCAAAACATAATATTGCTCTCTAACTATCGGAAATGTGATGATGGATTCAAAATATCGACAACTCGTTAACGGTTTTTCATAACATTAGCGATCAACGATGGTTTTTCTTTCTCAAGGAACTTTTTCGAATGTCAAGATGCTTGATGAATTATTTAAAATCTTCTTTAAATTTCTAGAGTGACTTTCGAACTCGTTTAATGATTAATATACATAATCACAAATATTTTATACACAAGTTCAGTGAACTTACTGTACAACAAATTGATAAAGAAATTCTAAAATATTGAGTTTTCTAACCGTTTCTTATGACAAAATGATATTAAATTTAATGAGAAGTTGTTCAAGAATATCAATAAATTATATGTAAAAACTCGTTTGAAAAAACTATTCTTCTCAACAAGAATAGAATGTGGATATATATATATATATATATAATAGTTT
Organism: Didymodactylos carnosus; assembly: GCA_905250885.1. Classification (NCBI taxonomy): domain Eukaryota; kingdom Metazoa; phylum Rotifera; class Eurotatoria; order Philodinida; family Philodinidae; genus Didymodactylos; species Didymodactylos carnosus. The sequence continues at coordinate 5,748 of CAJNOQ010001702.1, read as the reverse complement.
CTTTTCTACTATGTACGTCATAGATATGGGTTCTCTCTTCCTCTGACCATGACAGAAGGATATCTAATGTCTAGTTGTTAACATATTTAATACGATTATGGGAATAGATATGTGGATGTGTCAAAAAATCTTTTTAGATGTTATTCAATCAACAAGACACTTTCTCCTGTAGAATGAAGAGCTGATATAATAATTACATAGACGTTTATTGATGAAAGATCAAGCTCTTCATATATAGTTTTGAGATACTTTAAGACAATAAACTAATAAGATGGACCTTTGATGTAAAAGTGAGCCGATCTTTGATCGATTCGACTCTATCAATGAGTTTGAAGTAAGTCTTACATTTCTATGCATAAATCAGAAAAAAATGTGTGTTACATTAATACGATAATTGTACAAAAATTTATGCGTTCAATATCTTGAAAAGGGTAATTGTAGCTTACATTGTGACACATCAAGCGAATGTTTCACGAAATCTATTAAAACTTTTTAATCTTTGTCATCTTTTGTTAAGATAATTTTAACTATACTAGAATTCAAAAAGTAAAGAAGATCAAGTATTATTAAAGGTACGTGTAAGATTAAGAAAAGAAGGTTTATGTAATGAACTACAATATATATTCGTTATGATTAAAACTGAGCTTTTATTCTTTTATCAGTATCATAAATATTCTTAACTATGGAAAAACAAACGATACCTTTGTAATGAAAATAGTTTTCTATTTAACTGTTGTTCCACGTTTATGTTTATTCAAATTGGAAAGAAAACTTCCGTAACATAAAGTTCTATTGTCCACCTGTGTATATGTCTGTCTGTCGTCGTTGTCGTCTATTACAATATTTTTGAACATGTATCATATGTCATCTTATATTTAATAAAAAAGAACTCACGCACATAGACTATGAGACAAATTTACTAATCGAATTTTCTTTTCTTTTTTCTCATCATTTCTTTTTTTCCTGTTTTAGATTCTCACAACTGATCATCGAATCTTTATAACGTAAAGAGTCAAGTGGCTCTACATCATTGTGTTTGACATTCTATCTTTTGCTCTCATGAGACATAGCGGTGGTAAAGCTGTTTAAAGAAAGAATGTTTCATATATGCGCATTTTGACGTCAATAACTAAAATCGAGAAATAAATACGATAGATGAAAATGAAACATTATAATTTATACGCACATTGTAAACAATTTTGTTTTACTTATAGTGTAAATATCATAAATGTTTGACAAAAATCCCAAACTGATGATACTGTCATAAATTCTTTTATTATAAATCAGTATATTTCTATCTCTCCTACTATAGTCTTGTAGAGGAACAATTATTTCTTTCAACTCGGAGTAATTCTCTATGCAACGAGCGATCTTTTCATCGTGTTACTCTCCGAGTTGGAATCAGATCGGCATGCCGGTTCGATCCGGTACCGGTTCATTGTGCTGGCCGGTATACAACGGTATTTCACAGGAATTTCATGGCTGTAAAAAATGATTTGTTTACGTACCTTCAATATAGTGTTTTTTTGAACAGTGATTATAAGAAGACGTTCTTTCTTTTACTGATTGACAAATGAAAAACCTCTCGGGCTCTGCATGCCAAAAAGATCAACGCTCTTTCACGAAGAGAGAGGCTAACGATCCTAGAATGCTTCCGGTTTTCATCGATTTCTCTTCGCTTTTAAAACCTTTTTCAGTACTTGGTTTTTGAACTTTCATTTTAGTACATAAATTTGATTTCAACGATTTTTAGTTAAAAGGAAAATATAGCAAAAAAATCATTATAGCTTTTCAAAAAATAAAATGGCAAAATACCGAAATACCGATTTCAGCTAATGTTGACATTACCTGAAAAGATACAACATACGAGGTACGAGGTATATAAATGGTCTAATTCAATAGCATTTTGCCTATATAAAAATAAATTTTCTCACAGTCATTTTATATTCTCTATTGATAGGTCGTGTAAACACGTAAATAATTTAAACTGATATATAGTCCTGTAGAAAAATTAGAAAATCCCTGTATCTAGGGCCTACTATAGTTAGTAACTTGAAATTTTCTATGCATCTAGGGTTCATCATATATTGATTACGGAGGAATTATCAGCTCATTTGGGTGTTTCCTAAAAAATCTCATCATTTTCATCACTAAAACGTAAATAAAATCTGGTACGATCAATTTTTTTGTTTCATAAGAATATAGCGCTGAATGTCATCTATCAATGATGTAAATTTCATGGATTGACCTTTACTGATAAAAAAAGGATAGCCATTGCATGAGTGACAATCATTATTGTGATTCTGGATTATATTGAAAAGATAGCCTTAGGGGGAGGGTGTTCTCCTAAACATACCCTCAAACTTGGCCAATTTTTAGAGAACACCTTCAATGGTAAGCCTATGGAATAAAACAAAAGTTGATCAAGTACTGACAGTGTTTTAAGTTTAAATTCTAATTAAAATTTGAATTGCTAGTCTCCCTTTTCGAAGCCTTGCAGTTCAGTTAAATAAAATCGTAGAAAAGTCATTCTTATGTGGTTCGAAACCCTATTGTTATAGTTTCATAAAAAAAAATTTGAAAATTATTTTTACAGCTTTTCAAGGACTACAAAACCCTGTACTTGCTTCCCATTCGATAGTCAAGACGTCGTCGCATCTTTGTGTAAGAGACAAGCTTTTCAACATTTGTTGAAAAACCGGTCTTCTAGAAGATCTATGAAAAACCGAGCCATAACTCTGAACTCACAGTGTAAACCTACGTTTTGGAATTCTTTTGCAAAAGCGAGCATTGCAACCAGATTCGGCGTGGCCGACCACGTATGTGTTTCATGCGATTTCAATGACACCGCAAGCCACTCGGTATCAGTTCTGGGGCTCGAAAGAAATCTAATACTACACTTAGACCACTGCAAACTAAGGTCTGACATCGAATCCGTTCTACAGGAAACACTATGGGCTATCTACCCATGGAAAAAGAATTAATTTAATTATGCTGCGAGTTTCAGAGCTCAGTTTTCTAGAGATTTCCTACCAAAACCAGTACTCAACAAATGTTGAAAAGCTTCTCTTTTACATAAAGATGTGGTGACGTCTTGACTATCGAATAAAAAAACTCGCAACTCCCTAGGTATCGTCTGTCAAAAGTTATTTAAAAGATGGGTTTTGTGGGCACAGTAATAAACCGCTTAGAAACCCAAGATACCTAAAAGTAGGATTAAAATAAATGCTAATGAGTAGTTTTTTGGGAAGCAAATACAGGGTTTTGTAGTGCTTGAAAATCTTGAAAAACTTAAATAATTAATAACATTATCAATACTTGACCAAATTTTATTTTATCCATAGGCATACCATTGAAGATGTTCTCTACAAACTGGCCAAGTTTGAAGGTATGTTTAGGAGGATCCCCTCTTTAAGTCGTCTGAGAAACATCCAACGTTTAACGTGAAATGTTCAAGACATAGTCTCAGATGTTAATTGGTTACTTAGTCAAAGCTTCAACATTAAGTGTATTATAATTCAACATTGTGAATCAAATATAACTAGATGATAATGAAATATCTATGATATTGAAACTTTAAACAGTTAATGCCTCTTCACTTTACCGAAGCACGGACATTACCACTGCATTATACCTATTCAAAAATATACCACAGGTAAATATATATATATAAATATATTATTTCTTCCCTTATTTCTTAATATTATAACTTTAACCTAATGCTGATTAAGTTAATTTATTCTGAGTTGTAGAGGACACACATTACAAATACCTAAACTTTGCAGCACTAATATAATTTTATTTTACTGATTGGGGAACTCTAATTAAAGTAGATAAAGTTTAGAAAACATAATAAGGAAAAATGATGGCAATGGGGTAAAACAAACATATTTTTACTCGAAAAATATTGAAAGTTTAAAAGTAAGCAATTTTGCAGAATACTTCATCGGTCATGATCATCAAACTGAAAAAGGATTGCTACTGCATCCTTATTCTTTGTACTGGAATAATGTTGCAATAGATGACTTACATTTTTTTCTATTTTGTCTATGACTAACGGCAAAAATGGATTTACTTGAATTTTTATAATAATTACTGAATTTACCGAATAACTTTAATTGAGTAATAAACGTAGGAAATTTATTAATAGCAACTGTCAAAACAAAAGCTTTTTATTCAAAATATTTTTCTTAATTAATTAAAGAAAATTATCTCATTTATTTGACAACACTGAAAAAAGAGGTTTTATCATTTGACCTTTTTGAGAAAAAGAAAAACAAATAGATCATCCAGTTCAATAATTTATCATTCTGTCAACTAATAAAACAGAATAGAAATTAGTCAGCAATTCGACATACCTGATAAATTGGTGTAAGTATATAACGAGAAGCTTAGCAGCGTATATCTATGACTAAAAGTGGGCGCCTTTTCGCTCTTCAAGTTGAATATCAAAGTAAGATCATTGCAACGCGTATGCTTTTAATGTTAATATCTGAATTTTTCTCTAGGAAACTAGAACTGATTGTTAGCCGACTAACCGTATTTTCATCTATGATACATTTGAAAAGTTTGACATTTATGGTTTTTTACACTTCAATAAATTTTAAAATTTCTATTCTTGCTTAATTCCTTTGAAATTCATGAGAAGAAATTCTACAAAAGTATAACTTCTACACGTTCAAATTGTTATAAAAGATCTTAATATGATAAAGAACTAAAGTAGATCAATTCAAATACGACACAAATAGACAAGAATTATCAAGTTGACAATGTACAGATAACCACTCTCTTGTATCAACATGATAAACTAGATTCAAGTATGTACACCTCGAATAAATTTTGTCTCAAATACATTGTGGTTAAAATCTCTTGAAAGACTCATTAGTACAAGCATCATTCCACAAATAATACGCGAAAACTCATAAAGAAAAAGTATAATGTTTGATACTTTTTCATCGTAGGTTATGAGAAAGAAAGGAGAGAGACAACTTACCGTTCGCTCAAATATTGTTCATCTAGCAACAATCCTGACTCTTGACTTTGTTGCCTTCGTTCCAATGTTGTTGATGATTTCATTAATGAATCATTATTATAATTCAAATATTCTTTTGAATCAAGATTATTATCGTCTAATAATAATTGAGTTGTCGATGAATTTAAACGGGCTTTTGTTGTTGCCTGTTGAAATTGTTCACCTTCCATTTCCAAACGTGATAAAATTAAATCAATATCATTATTAAAACGAATTAATTCTCTTAAAACATTATCTTCATCCGCGTATAAATTATATCGGCTATCTTCACTTAAATTATCGTATATACTACGATGTTTTCGTTTTCTCACCGTTGTTCGTGTATCATCATCAATAATAAAACGTTTCATCGATGTTGAACGTCTTGATAATAAATAAGAGTTTGCTGTTGTTAACGATGGTTTCTTCTTTATAATATCCTCCTCATCTTGTCTATTCTCTGTTTTAATAATTTGATCTGTTGTTGTTTTGGCACAACAATCAGCATAAAAATCATTTAATAAATTAGCTTTATCGATTAAACGTCTTAATAGACTTTGTGTTGAATAAGATGATAGATCTGTAGATGAAAATTCTCTACTAGCAAAACTATACGGTGTAAAATAGCCACTTTTCTGATGATTTGAATTGTTATTTATATTTGTTAAATAATTATTTGGTGTATATGATCGATTTGTTGTCGTATCATTAGTAGATTCTACTTAAATTCCATTATT